>JAQFZE010001999.1:0-15848 GCA_034695245.1 Dicyrtomina saundersi | reverse complement strand
ACTGATTATAATTTTTATTTTATTCGACGTTAATTATGCTATTTTGAAAAAATGCGCGCTCGAGATGCAAAACCAAGGATTCGCACAGAACAAAATTACAACGTGAGGGGTGAGATGAGAAAACAATCTGATTTGCGATCCTCAATCCTAAAATCCTAATATGACATATTGTGAAAAAATTATGAAAAAAGTATGAGTTTATGTATTAAACAGAATTATTTATAATTTATTTTAAGTATTATCCCGCTCAATAATATTTTTATTGAACCGATATGTACTTTAGTAACAACAATTTATTGTAATTTATCGTCGCTAAAAATGATATCCATACGACATGGAACCTTATTCCAATTGGTGTACGATTTCTTGTTAACCTATAAGCCTATGCACTATATGCCTAGCACGAGGGCATTACTGATGTCTTGAACAGTCGGTGTCGGTATATTTAGCTGGTGTAAAATTATTATTATTATTATGGTTCAAAATTTTCTTCAAGATTTTTTTCGTCATTTAATCCCAACATTCGCCTGTATTGCTGTCGAAGCCGCAGAGAGTTCACATATAATTATGTAAACAATATAAAGGTATAAGGTGCTTTAAAGGTTATTTTATCCACATACAGTCGGACTTAATTACTTACACTTTCTGGTTTGTGGTTTTTATTTATGACTTTGCCTTAATATAATTAGTTGGCCGAGATATTAACCATTGATATACATAATGTATATCCAAACTATCCGGGTTATAAGCATCATTGCAGGTGGATTTTGAATTAGGGTGCATATATTTACTTACATACCCTTTGGAAATTATTAAATACGCCACCACCGTCACCGTCCCTCTCCCTTAATTCTTTGCACTCTGCCCCTAAAAGAAAGCTTTGATACTTTCTCTGAGCTGAACTCAAATAGGCAGTACCCACAGTTTAGCACTGTGTATTTCAAAACTAGATGATTTAGAAACAATATTTTTTAAATAATACATTCGTAGATACTTTAGGTTTTATTGTAAAAGAAAAATTTGTGTGTATGCTCCTCCAGTAAAGTACCTCAGCTATTCCTAAGCATTTAATACATAAAGATTTTTTATTGTCCATAATGTATATATGTGTCCTAGTCTGTGGTAATTGAATTTAGCGAAAAATCGTGTTCAAGCAGAACTTTTATTTAAAAAAAAAATAAATCAAACTACTATGTATATTTTAAATAAACGCATTTGTAATAGTTTATAGTTATTTACCTAGTCAAATCTTAAATAAGAAGTTGCCATGATTTTCCGCAAGAGAATCACAGCACAGTAAATAATATAGTTGTAAAAAGTGGTCTTGCGTTTAATGCGTTTCTTCGTTCAACAGGAAGATGTAATTTTAAGGGAAATGAAAGTTGTAACGCAACATAATATAATCGAATATATGCGATGCATCATTGGACGTGAGAAGCGTCAATTAAGTATGTACTACGAAGTTGTATATATAAGCAGATGCTTTAATAAAAAGGAAATAATTTTTTACAAGCAAGAAGTCACAAGTAAAGTAGGAAAAGGAAGCGATTTGTATAGCTAAAAAATGTCCGAAGTCCCTGAGCAACTAATGTACGTACTTGAAAAGTAGCATTTAGTTTTATTCTATAATAAAAATCATTTAGCTGCTTCACATTTTACCTATATTATATTTATGAATTTGACGTTTGTTTGGCGAGATTTGCGAGGAGATGGATCATTTCATTTGATGAGGTGAGGGAAGCCAAAGCCAAGTTGTTTGTTCTTCGACTTCGTTTCAAATTCTCTCTGCTGCTTGTTGCATTTTGTGTTTATAAACTTTTAATAGATTATTCTCTCCGCCACCGTATTAGTTTTTTCTGTCTCTCTCTCTCTCTCTCTCAGTATACCTGTCAGATTCTAATTCTAAATTCTCTGATGAAGCTGAGCCCTGAGCCGGTGCCGGAATTTATTTGCAGTTTTTGCAGTTCAACTTTTAATACAACAACTTGTTGTGTTGTTGCTAACTGAGCCAAGTAGGTACTTGGCTGAGGTCACTGAGCTATATATCTGTACTCTGATACAATGACAAAAGGAGCAAGCAGCTGAGTCCATCTCCCCTTCAAAACCGTGTAAAAATTATGAGTTAAAAAAATCTACACACGTACCTCACTTACCTACTCCTAGTTTTTCTTTTCTCCCTCAGTTTTATCATATTCATAGCATTATCTTTGAGTTCAGTTTTATCATTATTGATTGTAAAGCATAAGTACCAATTTTATTGTAATGTGTAAGTAAACACTTGACAACTTGTATGGGTATAGAGAATAAGCGAGCGAGAATAAAACTACTTTTTCTGCAATGGGAACATGCTGAAACTGTCTAAATAGAATTTTAGAAATTAAAACTTTTTACCTACATCTATATCTATATACCGTGTATTATATTAACGTAGAATAACCAACACTAATACAGCTTGTGAACAGTGAAAAGTCAAAAAGTCAGTAAGTTATTAAAGTGTGTAAATCAAGTACGTGTATTTTATACCTTCTTCGTGAAAAGTGAATATTCTATATTGTTGATTGTGCAATAGACCAAGAGTGGCGAGTACCAACCAAGGGCATTTTATAGAGGCATTTCAGCTTCAGCAATACCAGTGCGAACAAATATTATAAAAGTACTACATAAGCACTGACTGTGGACTATCAAATTCGTCTGTATTATATATTATATATATAGTTGTGTGATGAGTAAGTTGTAATCTCCTGGGGATTGGATACAGAGCACTTCAGGACCAGGACCAAGTTCCAAGTTACATAAACACGCATACGTAATACACTATTGAGACATCACAGAAGATCCACCAGAATTCAAAATCCCACTGCTCACTATGGCAAACTCATTCCAGCAACTTGACAATATCTTAAATCCTGACAAGCATCAAAGGTAAGATACAAAATTTAGTTTTTTAATTGCTCAAGTTATTTCTATTTTATTAGCTATATAAGCTACAGTAATAAAATTTTGTTCTATAGTGTCTCGTCACATTTCGATTGTACTATTATTGCTCATAAAATGAATTTTTGATGATAGTTACAACTGAAGCGAGTTTCAGGAGAGTTATTATTATACTACTACTGCAGTTGGTTATGAATAACTTTATTACAGGGAGCAGTTCGATGTACTTTGAACACACTTTAAAACGTTTAACGAATTCGCTGTATGGCAAATTATTTAAGGCTTAAAATAAGATGCTGGACTGTAGCTGCAGACCTATTATGTATATGATTTCTCCGATCAAAATATTATAGTTCAAATGCCTATTAGAATTATTTGCTATAGGATAGGCTGAGTAACAATGACTTATCCAAGTTTTAATTAAAAATGAGGCTTTAGGGAGGAGATTATGTATGTAGTTCTATGATGGATATATGACTTTACAACTATGTATATCTGATTGATTGTGCATAAAAATACTGAAGTAAAAATGGAACAAACAGTGGGTAGCTCTGAGACTGATTAATTTGTCGCAGAATGGTTTGTCTCATTTGGTTTGTGTATGTGATTAATTTATTCATGTTCTAAATTTTAATTGGGAATTTTATTTTGCCTACAGTCAATCAGGCGGAGCAGGCATGAACCGTTTGTTAAGGTTTGACGGTCGCGTTGTGGTGGTCACCGGTGCCGGTGGAGGGCTAGGAAGAGCGTATGCCCTTCTTTTCGCCGACAAAGGGGCATCCGTTGTTGTGAATGATCTTGGGGGAAATCAGCATGGAGATGGGAATAATTCTCGTCCCGCCGACAATGTAGTCGAGGAAATTCGTCGCAATGGTAATACTATTTTGCGTGGCTCCTATAACTTATACTTATCTCGAGTCGAAAACTATATTTTCCAGCCTATAAAAATGCGTTTGGGACAAATACTAACTTTCTAACCTCGCATATTGGAGATTATTTAATTTTTGTTGTTTAACTTTAGGGGGCAAAGCGGTCGCAAATTATGACTCTGTGACCAATGGAGAGAACATTATTAAAACAGCAATTGAGAAATTTGGGAGAATTGATGTTCTTGTAAACAACGCAGGAATTCTACGTGATCGTAGTTTTGCTAAAATGAGCGATGCTGATTGGGATCTTATTCATCAGGTTCATTTACAAGCAGCCTTCAAAACAACAAGAGCCGCATGGGATCATTTTAGACAGCAAAAGTATGGGCGCATTATAAATACGTCTTCCACTGCTGGGGTCTTGGGTAATTTCGGTCAAGCTAACTATGCCGCTGCCAAGGCAGGTTTAATTGGCTTCTCTAACACTTTGGCCAAAGAAGGTGGCAGGTTAAATATTCATACGAACACAATCGTCCCCGTGGCTGGCTCCAGATTAACTGAAGGAATTTTGCCTCCTGGTTAGTTTTTGTAGAACATACATACATTTTAACATTTTGTATTATTTTACTGCTGTGGCTGTCTGTGGAAAGCAGCATTTATTTAATGAAAGATCCCACGCTTTGGTAAATCTACTACGCTCAGATTCAAATAGCATCATGAATTTTGGAATTACAGATTTACACGCGGCTCTGAGACCTGATTTGATTGCTCCTGTTGTTGCTTGGATGTGTCATGAAGAATGCGACGAAAATGGAGCTATTATCGAAACTGCTGCTGGCTACGCTATGCGATGTAAGGAATAGTAAATAATTTAACCATAGCTTTTTAGATGTAACTTCAAATTACATTTCTTGGTGCGACAGTCTTTAACGCTGTGAATACTATAGCACTACATCAGGCAGTGTATTAAAACAAGCCATTTTTTGGAGCACAACCGGCGTTGTAATTTACAATAATAGGTGTTTTAGAACTACTATTGTGTTTCACTCCCAGAAATTATATTCAGCCATTTCAGAGGGTATTAAGAATTTCGGGTGGTTTATTTCTGCGATAGCTTTTGAAACAGCCTGAAGAATTCTAAAATCTCGTTGTTGCTGTTTTTACTCGCCTCGCTATGGCCTGGCATATCAATCACACATTTGATGTATGTGGAGGAATCACATATTATGTTAAAATAATGCATCCAAAATATTGACTCTAAAAATGTGCTCTCTTGTCTTATAGATTCTTGGCAACGTTCTAACGGAGCTTACTTAAGAACAAATCTCAAGGAAAATGTTTCGGTTGAACATGTCCGAGATACATGGAGTCAAATCACAGACATGAAAGGTGGTGAAAATATCTCCCAAATCGAGTTGGCCATGGGAAAGTTTGCCCAAGTTCTTGAAAATATGGAGTCTGGAAATGTTCCAGGAACTCAAAGTTTCGACCATATCACAAAAGAAAATGTTGCAGGATTTGTGCTTCCCCCCACAAATTACGGATATCAGATTAATTCTGCAATTCTCTACGCCCTTGCAGGTTCATAAAGATTACAAATTGTCAATTGTACAATAAAAGTTTGCAATATATGCCTCATTCATAAATATCAGTTGTTAATAATTACGTAGTTTAAATCTCGTGACGACAAGTGGCTGAATATCTGGTTTCTTTTATTTCTTTCAAAGTCGGTGTTAGCACGGGTGACAAAAGCGGGTTAAAATATTTGTATGAGGGTGCTGATAGTTTTCAAGTTTTGCCTACATTCCCTGTTTTGGCTGGAAATAATCCATTGTTTGACGTAATGAATTTACCTGGCTTAAATATTGATCCTGCGAAGATTCTACATGGGGAGCAGTTTGTGGAGGTTCATAGACCTCTACCTAGTGAAGGAAACGTGACGCTTAGTACTGAAGTTTTGGATGTTTTGGATAAAGGCTCTGGCTCTCTGTATATTATTCGAGGTAATAATTAGAACTAGTGTGTAAAATTGAATTATATTGTATATTGTAATTTGCAGATAATATTCTGTAAACTTGGTATTTTATATTTTAGTAAGTGGCGAAGACGATGAAGGTCCTTTGTACACAATGGAGTATGCTATTTTCGTTGTGGGAGATGGTAAATTCGGAGGAAAACGTGATACCGACAAACCAATTTCTAGACCAGTTCCTCCACCATCAAGAAAGCCGGACTCTGTCTTTGAATATAAAACAAATGATGATCAGGCAGCTTTGTATCGTCTCTGTGGCGATGTTAATCCGCTTCACATTGAACCAAATTTTGCCTTGATGGGTGGATTTTCACGTCCGATTTTGCACGGTCTATGCTCTTTTGGAATTGCCGCACGTTTGATTTTACAGAATTACGCTGATGGAGAGGCTAAGCTCTTCAAGTCAATTAAGGTACAACACCTAATTCTATAAAATCCGTAAAAGAACACGAAACCATATTAAGTACATCACACAAAAACAAAAGTTGGCTCAAGTTTTGTATATGGTGATGAGTTTATGATTGCACTAATTCTTCCGTGTGACTCTGAGACCCTCACATCTTTTATATATTAAACTTGAGGAAGTATTTAATTGTACTTGCATCTTATTAACACTCTAAATTCAATTTAAATTTAACTCTAGTAGTAGTCTGACTTAACTTCGGAAAAGAAGTCAAGTTATTTTGCATTAAATTGATAAAACATTAAAGCTGAGTAACAAATTTTTAAACTTTCAACAGACTCGTTTCGCTAAACCAGTTTATCCTGGGGAAACTCTTCAAGTAGAAACGTGGAAAGAGGGAAATAGAATCCATTTCGAAGTCAAAGTTAAAGAAACTGGAATTTCCTCTTTGACAGGTAAAATTAAGCTATTTAATTATTAAGTACTGTTTTGGCCATCTAATTGCAGCAGTGTTCTAATTTATGCTATGTTTCCGTTGCATTTAGGTGGTTATGTTGACCTTCACGGGACACAATCCAAGCTCTAAATTTGCTGCCTTAATGACACGCGATCGCGATTTATCAGTGTGTGCTCAAAGAAATATTTTGACTATAATTTGTACGTGTTTTTCATGGTCTATGAAATGGGTTAAAAATATATCTATATACTTATGTATAAACGATTTTGTGATTATAATATTATTAAAACGAAACAAATCTTAAGGATCTTGTTTATTCTGAAATTCGGAGGTGATTTTAATAAATTAAGTAGTTATGCCGGTTTTAACAGTATTAGTCTGATAAACGACTTCACTCTTATTTCGCTCTCATGGTTCATATACTCATCAACAAACATAAACAACAGAAGATAATTAAATGCACAGATGTTTACAGAATTTAGAGTACAAATATGTATTTCAAAATCAACTGATTTCTTTATTGAGGTCACATCAGGTGGTAACATAAACTCCTTATTTGGATTTCTTTGTCAGAAGGACTGCTTCGTACTTTGCTTTACTTGAGTGCCACAACATAAATGGAATGAACAGCGGTGGGACAGACATGATGGCAAATGCGGCCCAATCAAGCTAAAATAGACACAGAAAAAGAACAATTAAATCTCGGTGTACACTTGAATCAGTTCAATATTTGATATTTTGAACCCAGCTTACATATTGAAATTTTACGCAACTTTTTTTTTTGTTCGACTGTGTTGATTCAGTTGATTTACTCATGAATTCAATAATCGATCTAGGGTTCGAGATTTCTCAAACCTCATTATGCCTGAGCTCCTTACTTAATGATATTTAATAGCTTAGTGCAAAGTACAATTTCGTTCTGATTACAAAAGTAACACATACAGAGTGTGAAACAGTATGGAATTATTTAGAAAGTTACGCGTTTAGGACATTACCAAATGAGGTGAGAAGCGTTTGTCGAATTCCCTGAAAGGAGCAATGTAGCCTTCACCGGGTTCACTGGACCATCCTTGTTGAATCTGTAACATATAATAGTTGATAGTAAGAATTTATAATTTCCCTAGAATGGTAGTGGCTGAATAAAGACATGCATGGCACAAGTATGACATCCCCCAAACATCATTCATCATTTGGAACTACCAATAATAAACAAAGCACCTGCAAAACAGACATTATGTCTGCTTTCTATTCGATACACAATCATTCATTATAGTCTTATTATAGTGGCGCAAATGAAATATAAATAAATACAATAGATGCAACAATGGTTTAAGGGGTCAAACTACATACTTACTTTCCAACTCCACAACTATAAACACTATCAACTATTCTTACCTCCTTGCTCTCTTCTCCAGATGTATACGTGACTTGAGCGGCTGTGAAGTTATAATAACCGAATTTCAAGGGTCGTACTACAAGAGTATGAGTTACATTTCCTTGAGGAGGAATTCTGCCAAGTGAAACTTCAGCTTGACCCCCCACAACAGTAAAATCTGGACCGAAACTTGAATCCTTCAATTGAACATTGCTCGCAGCTACGGACCCAACATTGAATACACTGTATTTAATGACAACGTCCATAGACTCTACAACAAACTTATTAAGAAGTTGCTTTGACACCAAAAGCCGGGATCTGTCCTGCTCTTCTTGATTAAGATCAGTGGCCCCGATTAAACAAAATAATCCTACAACCCCCACAAATGCTAAGAATTTCTTCATTTTTCTAGTTTATAATTTAAAAAAATTACTAAAACTAGAAGAAGATACTTCCTTTGGCTTTGACAATATGGGATTGATGGTAGAACTTCACAATTTCAGCTCACCTTCCAAAGTGAAATGCCGAAGTGATTCGGTATATTAACAACAGAACTACTTTAGTGAAGTGGCTGTGCTCCTTGCTTTTGGTTATAGGAGTTCTCAAAAGAACGTAAAGGATGTTCGACTACGAGGTGCTGTTATATTTTTGTACAGGACTGAAGAAGGGGTTGAGAGGAGAAAACACTTTTAAGGCCTTTGCTTGTGTAAACCCGTTTTGCCACCGTCGTGCTACGTGGAACTGATCTCGCGGTGCGGTAAGTGACATCAGATGAGATTTACTTCTTCCTTTCAGTCCCTTTTCCTCCCATCTACTGCCCTCAGAGGCAACTTCATTCTTTTCCCCAAGGCACATTTTCCCGCCATTACTTTTTAAATTCAAACACAGATTTGGTAAATCTTCTCATGCTTCTTAACTTCCGAAACATCCAAGACTTGTGGACGCCACTTGTGCCTTCTAGGATTCTAGGAAGACGATACATGATCATTACGAAATAGAAAGAGAAAGTTGCGTAAGTTGGTTTATTTTAATTGTTTACATTTCATTGTCACATGTTTCACCTCAAGTTTCTCAATAATAATTAACTGTCATCGAATTTTTTTGTGTGCATTGCAGTACAAACTATGAACTAAGGTTAACTACGTGAGTGATATCGATAGCGCCAATATTTGCCGTTGCTTTCCTTCGTCTTCGTTTGCTGTTGAAGGGACGCCGATAATCATTTGAACCTTTGACTACTTAATTATAGGCCTGCCACCTAACATCGTAGTTGAAGACACATAATTACAATGCTCCTGGGAAAGGTGAGACATTTTACTTCAGTCACTTTTAAGTTTGGAAGATAGGGTTGATTTTTTGGAGATTGATAATTATTGCACCATTATGCATATCAAAGATGTGTTTCCGTCACGTTTTCGGCTACGTTGCTATTAATATTCTGTTTTTCTGTAATTAATTGCAAATTGAATTTAACTGTTAGATTGTTGTTTCAATTCATGTTTGTTGTAGTAATGTTTGGCAACATGGGAATTAATTTCGTTCTGTTATCTCAAGATGAACCATAATAAAGAATTACCGACCGGTGATAAAGGAAACTGTTTCATTCTCACACGTGACATGTTTTACCATTTAGGTTACCCGAAGCTTATGTCGAGCCGCCAGTCGTTTTGACATTGTGCCACAATGCCAGACTCGTCTATCTTCCACTGCTGCACAGCCTCAAATCAATCGGATAGAAAAATGTATGAAAATAAGATTAAATTGCTTGAAAAGCTATATGAAATTAACTATTGTTTGCGTTTAAAGTACAATTTTAATTTAGCGATGTTCTAATAGAATGCAGTAGCCCTTATTGGTAGACAGTTGTTGTTGGGGGTAAACATTCTTAATTCCTTATTTATTGTAAATTTGCATTCTTACAGCAATCAATCAAATCACGCTGTTGGGGCGTGTTGGTGGGGATCCGCAGAGGAGGGGGACGGAAGAGCACCCAGTCGTAATTTTCTCACTGGCTACAAACTCCAATTATCATTTAAATACAAGTATGTATTTTCATTCTTAATATTTAAGATGGTTTATTTGATTCAGTTGCAATTCAGGAACGCGCCAGGGTAGTTAAATATATATTAGGCATGTATGCATCACATATGACATACATTTGAACTAGAGGAAAAATTAATAGACGTATTTTGGATGCCACAATTATGTTTGTGTTAATTCAAATTAATTGTATATTTCTAATCAATTGTGCTTAAATAGTATCAGGTGAATATTTATCTCAGGCTGCAAAATGAAGAATGGTATCCTCGTGTAATCTTGAATTTTATTAAAGTTGATAATATCGTTATACGGTCCTTATCATGAAAAGTATTAAGTTTTTGGTGCCAAAATTTAAACGTTTTATGAATATGATCCCTGTCTTCGAAAATATTCTAACTCCTGTGTAAAATCTTAGGTGAAACGTTGCAAAAGACTGATTGGCATCGGATTTGTGTCTTCAAACCCTTCTTAAGAGATACGGTGTATAAGTACATTACAAAAGGGCAGCGGGTACTAGTGCAAGGCCGAGTATCGTACGGAGATATCAAGGATGAAAACGGAAAGACTCAGAGTACAACCAGTATTATTGCTGAAGACGTAACCTTTTTCACCGCCAGCAAAGGTTCGGCGGACGAATAAAAAAGTTGGTAGATGAAGGCTATTTGACCTTTTCCCCCGTTTTATTTTTTTGCCCCTGTTCTTAATTTCCCTAAGGATTTTGCATTTTTCAAAAGAGAGAACAAGTATGACCTAGTAATACATATATTGTTATGCAGATTTAATATTTTGAAGTCGTATTTCGTTAGTTCCTGTTTTTCTATGATATTATTCTTCTCTAAAATATATATGTGGAACGTAGTTTAAGTTACGGCTTGATGTGTGCATTTACTAAAAAAAGAGAATAAATTCCTTTTTGAAACTAGAATACGGTGTCAGTGCATATGCATACATATATATATGTGAATTTACTTGTAATCAACTGTGATTATTTCTCGTATTCGATTTTATTCAAGCCAGAAAATTTTATCATAATCATAGTTATCCCTTTTCTCCTTCCAAAAATTATATTACACAAATACATGGAGACGGTATCATACTTTTCATCACTTTGATGTCATGCTATAATTATTAGTGCAATATTTAATATGTTGAATTGAAGACTAATAAATTTTCTAAAACATTAAAAATGATCGTATTGAATAATAATATAATATATTTCAAAACAATTACATTTAAAATGTAGGTTTTGTAACATGCTAAAGCATGGCGGTAATTTTTGCGGTTATTAAAATTTTATGCTAGTAACGGATTATTTTAATGGAGGATTATAATATACGCAACAGTGAAATTTTGCTGTAAGTAGGAATTACTGCTGTTCTCCGAAGAGACTCGTGGCAGTCGAAACCATGCTGTTGTTGTATGTGCACGTGAATATTAAAAGGTTTCTTTATGTACCGTAAAAGTTCGATTAAGCACCGGGTCTAAAATAAGCACACATTCATGGTCCACACGATACGATACATAACCATGGGATGCCGCGGTGCCCAGTTCTTTTTCCATGCTGCTAAGAGATGTTTGTTGCTGTACTTCAATTGTAAAAATCATTCTTTAGCTCGAAAGCCTTGTAATGTAGGTAACATAGGTTGATTTTTTTTGCAAATGATGAAAATGAATTAAGATAAAATAACTTCCATTGTTAAGTAGCGTTCATTATTTCTTGTTTTATTACATATGATTTTTATCGTTAGTTTTTCTTTTGTCTCCACTTGCATATAATTTTATACGTATAGTTTATATATATGTATATTATGTAATATAATTATAATAGAGATAAAAGTACGCAAGAGTATCATTAATTTTTACAATATTATATATAGTAAATAAGTATTATCACGTGGTCAATCATTATATAGTGATCATCGATTAATAATTCGCTCTATTTTTTTGTATATTAAAATTCATACTTGAAAATCAAACACACATAATAATACATAATGTAGAGTTCGTCCTGTATAATAATTCTTTCACAAGTGTTTTCACTCATTTTGGTTCACAGAACAACGTGCAAACCGAAACTATATAAGTCTCTGTCTATAATTTACGACACGTTCTGATTTTTTGTTTTTTTACACATACATTTAGTAATGATAATCTATAATGATAAGAAAACCTTGATATTTTCTTAATATCTTCAAATATTCATGTAATCCTTTAAGTTACTGGTTACATACTATGGTTAAACACTCACTCGATACCTGGTAATTATATTTAGGAAATCGTAATGACAGATAAAGGGGTCGTACTCATTTAAAATTTGTCGCTTTATATTTTATACATGTAGTTTGTTGAGTGATACTATCTCTATTCCCTATAGATTTCAATATACTAATCGCAAGTATTAAATTATCCCTTCATTTCCTATTTCATTACCATATTGTTTTCATATAACTATGTATATAGCTTAGTATTAAAATTTGTTGCTACATGAGACGCGATTCACAATAGTCATACTACTATAATTGTCATTATCAATATTTATTTTCGTAATTTCCATACTTAAATTTTTTATACTGTCCATCAATATCAATAAAAGTTAAGGTATTTAAATAAATGTGTAGGTATAGGCTGCTGTAGATTTTAATCAACTTCATTATTATTACTTTTACTTACAAATCTACTCTAAAAATTGTATGTGTAGGTAATAATTTTTTTTGCATGTACCTACTTATATTCATAATGAATATTGTCTATATGAATCTAATTAATTTATTACATATTTCGTGTTCACATTAGTTTGTATTTTATAGTGAAAGGATTGTTATTTGAGAAAGAAAATGAAAATACAGTGAACAATATAATTTTACACAATAATATTTAATACACAATTCAGTGACATTGTGTATAATGTATAACTACATTAATATGTAGACAGAAGATAATCATTTTACATTACATCTCGATAAAAATAAATTGGAACCATTGGAATGCAAATACAACTCACTTTACTGTTGCCATTTTTTTTTATTAAAAAAGCAATAAAATTATGTTACTGCTATATTGTATTAGAATTACGTATTGTCGGCTACAAAGTTTTCGAAGACCTTTCACAGTCTACATTGTACATATTATATCTTGGTAATTATCATTATTATTATTATTACTATTATTATTATGTATGTATATAGGTAGAAATTATTGTTAACTCTACATTTGTAATTTACTGTGGTATGTCCGGTGGTTTATATGTAAGTACGTATGTATATAATTAGAATTCATATGTGAAATATTCGTCTATTTCCTCTATATCCAATAACATCAACAATTCCAATTCAGCAGTGGGGAAGTCTACAATATTTAAATGATCTTTTCTCAATATTTCATTGATTTCCATTATATATTGGTTTAATCTATCAAATGTTTTATTGCGTACGTAGTTGTGTATAATTTTTAACGCTCTTTTTTTTATTCTTGTGATAATGTAATTTTCTACCAAAGTATTACAAGTATTCATCGAATTTGAATAATTTTTAGTTCCCTAAAGGAATAGCTGCGACTTTGAGATTTACTTTACTGATACTACCATGCCACGGAGTATAGGAAATCCAAGTAGGGATTATAAAGCTATTTTCTTCGTAAAAGTTTCGGTATATAATTTATTACATACAGTACTGTACATATATATTTATTGAGTGTGTGAGCGAGGAGAGTTTACCGACTTATATTAAACGTAGGTAAGTATACGCACCTACGTGTGTATAGTCTGTCTATGAGTGTATTTAATACTTTAACAGTAAAATAGTCAGTTTCTATTTTAGTATACAACCTCGTTTTGCAATGTTTGCATCGGTTGGTTGCGTTTTTGTTATTCTGATTTGATCATTCAATCGTTTCATTATATCATAGGAAATCGTATTGTTTTGTTTTTCGTGTAAATGTGAGACGTTTTTAATTACATGAATCGCTGTATCGCAGTCGGACTAAACTGTCTTATTTTCTTTTTCGGTTCGGTGGTGTGTGTGTGTGTACTGTATATATATATATGTGTGATTTTAAAATTTTCAATTCTTGAATTGGTTTTGTTAATCTCATAAAATGTAAATTTATTTCTTGCTATTTTTATTATTTTTAAATTAAACTATATTTTAAATGTTATCCATACACATATAGCTACTGAGAGTTTAATTAATGATTTTTTTGCGCGATGAACTAGATAAATAAACTATATGAAAGGATTGAAATACACAAAATCAAAATCAAAAAACACGCATACTTTTTTCCCGTTAATCTATAAACTAAACTAGTTAAGTTACAAGTTACAATTATTACTGTCAATAATAATACAAATGTCAATTTTTATGTTTATAGGTGATTCAACATACTTACAGACGAGGAAAGAATTATATAGACAATGATGACTTCAAATGCTACTCACTATGTAAAGATGTACATATGTAAAACTATGCATGATTAACAAATTTAATTTCCTGAATGGATTTTTGATTATTACAGCAAAATTAAATTCTTTTTTTAAACAATAGATAGTACGCTTTCGGGAGAAGAAGGAAATTGGAACATAATTTAAATATAGATTATGATCACATTTACTTTTGGGGGTACAATTTGACAAGGACACGATTTGGATTTAAATAGTTGATTGTGTAGGGCGGAAAAGTAAACTAATTTTTTAAAATGCTAATGATGTCTTCTAGTACTAGCTTTCTATCAATAAGACGCTCCAGTTTAGAACCTAATAGTAATAGAGATATACTAGAAATCGTTGAAAATAATTACATAAACCAAATAACACTGTGCGAGGAGTCAAAATAAAAAAAAAAGTAATTGAAGGAATGACAATCTTTACTTTGTTGGTAGCTTGGATTGAACATAAGAAACAAAAAAAATCTCTATTCGGTTGTTCTACAGTGGACGGGTGATTTTGGGGGATGGGAGACAGAGACGAGAATGATGACGATTGCAGTAAGCGCTATACTCTATTCATCTGATTCATATAAGGTTTACATAAGACTATCTGTTTGTGTTAATGAATGATTGAATAGTACGATAATAATCAAAATAATAATAATTAAATAAAAGGTATATATTCTATTAGATACGGTACTCTCTCCGTGGAAGGAAACGACTGAGTTGCTCATTCGTATTTAATATAGCTATTTATAAATACCTTGCATACATACATGGTATAGTTGTCCTCGTCCATTATATATGTACGCATCGTCATGATCATTAGTTTTAAAACTTGGTCTCTCAAGTCAAAATAAAAATTTGTTTTCTATTGATTGAATAAATTGATTGAGAATTTGTAAACAATAAATTGTCACGGCATATTATAAATATTATATAGGTAATTATATTTTGCAGGAGCCAAGCCAGCTAGCACAGTAGCATCCTCGTCAACATAATCATCATCATCATCATTTACAGTAATCAAAATAAGCACACATTCTCTTCGAATTCCTCTTTTCCGTGATTAATAATAATAATACAATCGTCACACTCAATATACTCGCTATAGACGCTCTCCTTTACATGTGAGCAGTGAGTTTTCGTGAGTATATACAATACAAATAGAATAATAGACTGAAAAGAAGCACGGCTCTTCTTGAATAAAAAGCCACCACTTCAGCAATCAATCAATCAGCCATATATATATATAGCAATCATACTCTTTCCATATATTCCTTCGATCACAATCATTTCTCTACTTTTGTACATCATTA
>JAQFZE010001998.1:0-15851 GCA_034695245.1 Dicyrtomina saundersi | reverse complement strand
TGGCAGTAACTTGTAATTAAAGTGAACTTTTAACTGCGGCATCAATTGGTGAAGTTCTAGTGAGTAGTGTTTTTACAAAATAATTATGTTTGACGTTCGTGAGAGACGAACCAACGAATTCAATGCCACTTTAGTTGCAACGTAGAAAGTTCAATCAACACAATCAGAGTTTTAAATTACACCATTGCTTTTACGCATAAAGCTGCCAGCCAACACGGTAGCCGGTGATAGTGCACTTTGGATAAATCTAATAGTGTTTTCAAATAGTGTTATTTAACGGTACTCAGATCATATTTATAGTTTGATATTCGTGCTTTTTTAAACTAGCTGTGCAGTGTGGGTGCGAAATTGAAAATTAAGTTTTACATGTGCGAGTGAAATTATAATTTGTTTAAACGTACAAAGTGAAGTTTAATAATTTTTTTAGTATGTTTGAAAAGAATGTAGAAATGTTTAGTAGCAGTTTCGTGCTTCTGTATGTACTATTTGTGAGGATACATGCCAAATGTGTTGCAACACTCTATACCCGGTTCCCCCGGTGGGGGGTAATTTGGTCACATGAAATTTGATATTGACGTTACATTAACGTTGGAATTTTACGTCTAAAGGATGTTAGGAATTAACGTTGGGAGGACGTTAATAGTAACGTCTGGTGGACGTCAAATTTTGACGTTAGCTTGACGATAAAATCGCGGACATTTCGACGTGAGAGTGACGTCGGTTTTTGACGTTACTCTGACCATTTGACGTCAAAATTTGACTACGTACCGACGACTGCACGACCTAAAATGTTTATCGGGAAAGTACTATTCACACGTTTTTATAAAAATTGGAAAAATGATATATACATATTTTTAAAAAGTGTAAAATTATCCATTAACATGTTTTTTAAAAGTTCAAAATGTTTTATTTACGTGGTTTTAGGAAAAGTGCAAAACGTTCTATTTACGCGTTTTACAAAACGTGAAAAAAAATAATCACATATTTTTAGAATTAGTAAATTGTTCTATATATATTTGCTTTAGGGACCAATATCATGATATTTTAATGGCTTTTGCATATGGTGAATTTTGTTTTTTGCAAAAATATAAAAAAAATATGGGACACATTGATTCTTCACACACGCTATGACCAATAGTATTCGTATACCATCCGATATTACATTCCTATCTGTACAGCTATATGCGTATTAAGGAACGGATATTGAAACGTCTTGAATATGAAGCCCCATACGGACGCACAGAAGCGCGTACATAGCTACACAAACACACGTCTTGAATTCCAAATCCAATTTTCGAATAAAATAAATTCATTTTCACTTGGCTCTCTATAGCTATTGATTTTCATTTTCATAGTAGGCTAAACAAGCACCAAGCAGCAGAGAAACGGAAGGAAGGAAGACCTTCTGGCCAAATACAATAATACACACACAGAGTTCAAATAAAGTTCTACTTTAGCAGTCTTTATATGCCCGTCTGTATGCATATAGCGCATAAGCTCACAGTCTATTTAAAGACTATAAGAACAATCTACAGTTTGAACTTTAAAGCAGTCACCAGTACCACCACCAGCAGCAGCTCCATGCCCATGATGAGCTGCGACCTCCTTATAATTCTATTTCGTCTTCGTTTAAACGTGAAGAATTTCTCTAAAGTTGGTTTTCTACTGTTTTAGCAGCTCGAGTTCTGCCCAGATATTAATTACAGATACTGATATACTGCGGCCACGTCTCCGCCTTCGTCTTCTAAAATTTTAAGGCCAAAGTCTTCGACTTTGGGATTTCGATTACGCGTCTTCGCTCTTGATTTCCTTGTCACTACTGAACCAGAACCAGAACTCAGAACCGTAATCGGAACCGGTTTAAATAGGTAGCGTTTCCCTGAACCATCTACAGCTATCTCTGTATCATAGGTCTATGAAGAAGCAAAATTATCTATTTTCATTTTTAATTGTATGCAAAATGAATTATCTATTACAAATTACAATATCGTGATCCTGAGAGGGAACGAGTGTATAGAACATTTCGAGCTTTTTCAAAAATTTGTAAGTAGATAGAACAGTTTGGACTATATGAAAAAATGCAAATAGAACATTTCAAACTTTTCAAAAACTACGCAGTAAAAACATTTTGCACTTTTTAAAAAACCATGTAAGTAGAAAATTTGCAATTTTCAAAAAACAAGCAATTAGAAAATTTTGCACTTTTATAAAACACGCAATAGAAAGATTTTTTGCATTTTAAAAACGTGCAAATAGACCGTTTTGCACTTTTTGAAAACACGCAATAGGAAGATTTTGCGCTTTTTTAAAAATGCAAATAGAAACATCTTGCGATTTTAGAAAACACGCAATAAAAAGATTTTGCACTTTCGAAAACAACTAAATTGAACACTTTAAACTTTTCAAAAACCTACTAAATATAACAATTTGCACATTTTAAAAACATGCAAATAGAACTATTTGCAATTTTTAGAAACTCATAACTTATAAGATTTTGCGCATCCAACTCATTTTATATATAAAAAAATTTGACACACCTCCTTTTGATTCTACCTTAATCCTTAAATTAGAAATGGGTCATTTTGAGTCTTTCCACAGAATTCAGAATAGTATCGTACATATGTATAATCTTTGAAACTACAAGACGCAGAAAGTGAAGTAGAATCCGAACTCGAAAACAGTGCAGGTTTCCCGTTCCGGCAGATGGTTTGGTTCTCGATTCATTATTTTATTTTACAGAACGCCATCATGAGGATGATGTCAACGAGACTGACGACGACGGAAATGAAATGAAATTTAGGGAAACGACAGTTAACTACCCAATTCACGGAATTCAGAGGAGGCGGAGGAGAGTGGCACAAAGCTTTGAATTCAAATTTGAATTCCAATTGGATTTATTTAAAGGCCATGCATCTAATGTATAAACGATTCTCAATGGTAAAACTTCAATTTTGTTAAATACCAAACAACGATAAAAAATCTATCTATAAAAAATTCGCTTCTATCGTACGTATAGTGCGTTCTGCAGTACTTAAATTTTAATGTATCTACACTACGAGACAACAAATGTTCTTAGTTTATTTCAAATGGCGTCAAAATCAAATTAATTTACAGGTGAACTTTACACTGCTGAATAAACTTCCGTACAAGATCATATTGGGATCTCGTGCAAATTTATATTTGTAAAATTTCCCTTTCTTAAATAATGTAAATGCAAACTTGTGAAAAAACACGAATTTTAGCATTGCAAAATGTTAAATTTACTAGTTTAAATCGTACTATTTTACTTAGTTATAAATTACCTATATTTCAAAACTGGGGTATATACATTTAAATGACGTTACAATTATTTCATTGTGCTTAAAATAGTAATAAAGTTAGATTTTATTTGCTTATATTAAAAAAAAAACGAATAATATTTAATTTTATGTCAACGTCAACACTGTGCAATATTATATATGTTACCATCTAAATTCGCAAACTCCCATAAAACGCAATTTTTTATTTGAATAATTCTTTAAGGAAATTTTTATCAGTTTAAAACTTTTGAGTCACTAATTTACACAATTTAATAAATTAGCTAATCATTTTTTAACTGACAATGAGCTAATATTTCGAATGATATTTTTCATAAAGAATGCGCATAAATCATTTTGGACGTACAGTTCAAAACAGGTTGTGTGAAATGGCTTACAAACTTTTGAGAGGTTTTAATCATCTTGGTACTTACCAGTTAGTCTATTGTTGATTTGTCTACGAAAATATTGTTACAATTTGTTAAAAAATGTTTTCCAACGTATTTAACTGACTTACACACCTTTGAACTGATTCTACACTTACTGAGCGTGCTAACAATTTAAATTAAGTGGCGTCAAAGCTCGTCGTAGAAAATCAGCCATTCACTCAAGTTTTGAAAATTAATTTAATGTTAAATGCCTGTAAAGTAGCAGACCCTTGTAACTACACTCCCTTCACGTTCAAAATCCTCTATTTGCAAATACTTTGAAATTACAAACGTTTTTTAAACACACTGTATGTACAACTGAAATTTGTTATAAAAATGAAGGAGTTGCCAAACTACTATATAATTTCGAAAATTAACATTCTAAAATATTTGTACACATGATCCAGTTGTTATGAAAAGGGAAAGTTTCGAGCATTAAGAAAGGTATATGGCTTGGATTGTTTACTTTATTACATAGCAGTATATAAATGAAACCAAGTGGACTTACTAAAGCATTTTAGCAAAGAGTGTGCAACATACCTGCATATTGTGTAGGAACCTACCAGTGGTATAATTATAATAAATTGAAGTTTTTCCATTACTGACTTACTCAATTATTTTTTTAAAAGACCCAATCCCAAAACTTACGCTTCCGTCGTATCCTAGAAGCTATTTATATAGACAGTGAAAAAAATGCTGCATAGTGCGTACTGCGAACCGGTTAATGAATGTAGAGTACGATTAAGGAATCGATTAAGATAGATGACAATGATACGATGACAATCTAATCAAATCACAATGACTTACAGTGCGTAGTGTTTAGGTAGCTCAGTTACTTACGATATGGAATCGTCCATAAATGATGTCATCATCTACGTGGCTGGGTTCTAAAACTCTATTCATTTAAGACAATGCTAAAAAAGTTGTCATTCTATTGGGAGAGTAGGTGGGTGTACCATAAACACATCATGTCATCCTTGACGTCATTTACGGACGATTCCTAAGAATACCGCCAAATATAGTGAGGAGTTAAATTTAGAATTCTCTCCAGGCGGCGTCAAAATGTACAAAAAAAAGATTTTTACATTTTATAAGCATTGACAACAAATAAATAAAATAAAATATGAAACAAATTAAATGCATACTTGTGATGCAAAAACATGTAATGCACTTATTTAGCGCCGCATAATAATACAATATGGAAATTTTGCGTATGCTTGTCCACAGATATGAGGGTTATGGTGACTACGAGTACAGAGCTGACAAAAACAAAAGGCTGATAAAATATTAAGGCACAGCTATTGAATTTAAACCACCTGCTAAAGAATCATCCATAAATAATGTCATTAGTGGGGTCAGTGGGTAATAAATTACCAGTAGCAGTACCAGTTACCGGCACTGGTATTTCCTTGAGTTAACACAGCCGTAATCGTAAATCAGCATTTACATTAGTATTCTCAATACTGTGCTGATCATTGCAATAAATTTAAATTTAGATTTGAAATGTCGAACTGCCTTGACCCAAAAAAAAACGTAATTAGAATTTTAAATTCAAATTCAAATTTAAGCGCGAAATCAACCGGACATTCTGGACTCAAAGCTGACATTTCTGGGCGGCTTTGCTTTGCTTCATTGCGTCTGAAATATAATAATGTAGAATAATAGTGTGGATTTAATTATTTCATGATATACTTTTATATATCTTGAATAAAGGCTTAAAATCCCCCATGTATAATTTTTTAGCTGAAAAATTAAAATGCAATGTCTACGAAAAATTAGGATATCCTAATTCTGAATCTAAAAGAATTAAATAACAAAATTTTCCCATTAAGCAAAACGTAAATAAAATAGTTTGAATTGTTCAAAAATACGTAAATAGAAACACTTTGCACTTTTCAAAAATCTGCGAATAAAACAACTTTGCACTATTCAAAACTATGCAAATAATACATTTTGAAATTGTCAAAAACTTGCGAATAAATCATTTAGCATTTTTAAAAAACATGGAAATGAAACATTTTTGTCAAAAACGTGCAAATAAAACATTTTGCAGTTTTCAAAACTATGCAAATAAAATATTTTGCAATTTTCAAAAACATGTAAATAAAACATTTCGCACTTTTCAAAACAATGCAAATAAAACATTTTTCATTTTTCAGAAACATGCAAATAAAACATTTCACACTTTTCAAACACATTTAAATAAAACATTTTTTCACTTTACCAAACTATGCAAATAAAACATTTTGCATTTTTCAAGTCTATGGAAATAAAACATTTTGCACTTTTCAAAACTATGAGAATAAAACATTTTGCACATTTATAAGAAATATTCAAATAAAACATTTAAAATTTCTTCAAAACTCTTGTTTAACGTTTGACGCATCTCTATTTCTCATTAAGCATATTTTTTGACTTAGCTCATTTTAATTCTAGCTTAAATTGGACATATGGACTATTTTGATTCTTTACTCACAATACACCATGATATACATGTAACATAAAGAAAGGCAATTTCCGCATTAAAGTCTCCCGTCAAGGTTCGTGCATTAATGGCAATAATACCCCCTCCATCATTTTCACCTAAGTACCTACTATCACTATTATTTATTATAGACGTTAATAATTAATTTCCACGAATGCAGTATACCTACACAGTACAGTTTCAAATAAACCTATAAATATCCAAAACTGCCTACATTCAGATTCAGATTTAAAATTAATTCCATGGCTCCAGCTCCTGCTAATTCGATTTATTTATCAATGTCAAAGTCGAAGAAGGGAGAGTAATGTAAATTGAGGACGCTCTTAAATAAAGTCTACGTCTTCTAAAATGTAAGAAAGATCGACGACACGAACATTGACGACTCAACTTTGAATTTGAACTTGTCGCCCTCTGCATAACACATACAATAATAATATAATGGAGAAGAATGATCAGCGCGACTCTGACTGTCTGTCTGTCTTCTGATCTCCTGCTCTGTTTCTAGGTGCGGCTTCTACTTGAACTCCGCACTGAATGATTACAGATCCAACAGTTGAACGGTTGAGTGGAAACTGAGTCAAGTCAGTGAATTCCCTTCATTTCCCTTTCAATTTATCTCAACATCTTTCTCACATCCCGAATCCAGAGACAGACACACACACACACAGGGAAAAGAGAATAGAGCCGCATCCAAATCTCAAGATCACATGCTACATTTCACATTCACATTTCCTCCACTTCCCTATCCCCCCTTTAGGGTTCCCATCCCCAACACCAAAATCACCGCAGAATCTCAATTCAAAATTTATACGATTTACTAATGCTTCGGCTTCGGTATTCCAGTCTTTCCTAGTTTAGTACATTGGATTTTGAAAAAAATTTAAAAAAAATTTGAAAACATTTTGAAAAAATTTACTGCAGCAAGCAAGCAAGCTCAGACTAAAAAGGTGACGGGCTCAACATAAAAATTCTTACTAGTACTACTGATACATTTTGAAATTGTTCAAACGTAACACATAATTTTCTAGTTAATTATTTAAATAGTAGTTTACTTTCAAACTTTCTGATAATATGGTATTTAATGGT
Source organism: Dicyrtomina saundersi (assembly GCA_034695245.1). NCBI lineage: Eukaryota > Metazoa > Arthropoda > Collembola > Symphypleona > Dicyrtomidae > Dicyrtomina > Dicyrtomina saundersi. The sequence goes on along the minus strand of JAQFZE010001998.1, from coordinate 8,556 downwards.
GTTTTTTAAAAGCAGAATTAAGGTACACTTGGATAAGGCAATAATGTTTTAAGTAGTACATTACAATCATAAGGTTACTTCAACGCCATGTAAAATAAAAATTTTGTATTTTCAGAACTTATTGAGCTAGATTGAAAAGCGTAATCACATGGTTGGTTAAACAACACAGCATAAGTTTGCTAAACAGAATAAATTATACAAAATAAAACAAATTGAATTTTTCAAATTCACGTGGTACAACATAGCGCGCACTTACAAAAACAATGTAATTCAAAATTATACATGCATTACAAAGGGCACCTGAAAATTACATAAACGCCATGTAAAATAAATCTTGAGCAGTTACTTGCTTTTCCAATGAAGATATACTTTCCACGCTGCTTGCATTATGATTTATAATTATTGTTATATGAATATTGTGGACAACGAATGCGAATATGAAAATTAGCATTCAAAATTATAAAGTTTCAAAAATTAAAAGTAAATGTACCATACGAACGTGTTAAACTAAATTTACATTTTAAAATTGAAAGTATAGCCAAACTAAGTGACAAAGATATTAAAAAAAAATAAAAATTCCAAATTGATCAATGGAACGCATTAGCAGAAGAAAGAAATATAAAATTGAAAAGGAGGATTTCAATGTCGACTGAAATGGTGAATGAAGTGAGCAAGGGAAGTGGGACCGAGGCTGAAGAGTGAGAGATTAAGACGGGGCTTTGCGTGTGAATTGAAGAAAGAAAAAAAGAAAGCTTCCCTAAAGACAGAGTTCGAGAGTCGTGTAAAGAAAGTCGGTCTAAAGCCACCCGTCCACGTCCACGTGGACTGACATCGACTTCCAGTGTTACACCGTTAGAGTACTACTAGAAATATAGGAGCCAGCTATGCTATGTAGGGGAACCAGGAACGAGACGAAGACGGAAACTAAGGCTGTGTGAACGACAACGACACGAGTGCGTTAATATTGCGAGTTGGATTCCCACGGGAAATATCGGCTATGTCACATTCCGCCTCAATTGCACTCGTAACCCTCGATTCGCAATAATACTCCCACACTCCCACATTCTAGAAGAGAGGCTTCTATAGTTTCCATACTTTCACTTTACATACACAACGCTGTACCCACATACTGTGATACTCCAAATAAAGCGCCGATTATTTTACCACAAGTTTTAGACGTCAATAAAATTAGCTGGTTTAAATTTTACAAAATATATTCCTAAAATTCACACTGCAAAATAAAGCGAAATGAACGAGATTTAAAAACAATTACAAATTTTGTTCATATGAATTTTAAATCGTGACACAATTAAAAACGACAATTATTTAAAGAATTCATAAATCGTTATTTATATAATAAATTATGTCTGTGAAGAACCAAAATGACCCATACCCATCTTTAGCTACAAACAATATCTACTATCTACACAAATATTGAAATATCACATGATCTTGAAAGCGTTTAAATAGAACATTTTGCACTTTTCAAAAATATTTAAATAAAAAATTTTACACTTTTAAAACACATGGAATTAGAATATTTTGCATCTTTTCAAAAATATGGAACTAGAACATTTTGCACCTTTTTAAAAATATGGAATTAGAATATTTTGCATCTTTTCAAAAACATGGAATTAGAACATTTTGCACCTTTTCAAAAACATGGAATTAAAAAATTTTGCAACTTTTCAAAAACACGTTAAATACGACATTTTGAACTTTCGAAAAACTCTTTACGCATGTTTCTCATTTTGTTTTTATTACACAGCTCATTTTGATTGTAGCTTAAATTGAATATGGCTCATTTTGGTTCTTCACAGGCGATATACCTTATTTTGTTTTCAAATTAAAAAAAAATATTTAAGAAAATAATTATCTTGGTTTGAAATCAAAAATAGAATTTACAAAATTTTATGACTGTTTAACTATTGAACAAATTCGTAGTTTTTTAAATTAGGAAATATATTGGTTTGATTGTATTACTTCAACGCCGCTTGTTTAAAAATTTATAATTAATGTGACTGTGACGACGTAGATTGGTTGCACATATAATAGCCCTTTATTAAACGTTAGATAAAATAAGGGCGAAAAAAGCCAACGAAGGAAAAGCAAATTTAATAAAATAATTTAAAATTGTTTCTTACGATTTTAGATCATTCTACACGCAATAGAATAGCGTGCGTCTAGTACAAAAACTAAAATATCAAAATAAACTTAAAATTTACCTACTAATGTATGAAATACGGTATATAAATAAATTTGTGCACACGGATGATGATAGCGTATAGCAGCGTGAAAGCTGAAGGTAGTTTAAACTTTAAAGACGAAGAAAGACGATTAGGCGTTTGGACTTGAACTGGAAGAAAGAGAGGAAATGTCTTAAACAAGTCTGTCAGCTCTCCATGATCTCCGAATCTGTTCGAAAATCAGACCAAACCAGAAATGACATCCCTCCCTTAGATTTACCTTCCACTCACTGCTCACGCAATTCAACGCAGGCACGCAGATAATGCAAAAGGCAAACTATGGAACTGTAAACTGTCGACCGTGACCACATCAATCAACTTGCTCCATCCCCTCAATTCAACTAATGCAAAATACATATGCCAATCGACTGCGTCCCGAAACACATTATTACTATTATAGATAGTCAAAATCTTTTAAATTTAAAATAGCGCCAAGTGTAAAACTGGTAATCAATCTGAAAAAAATACGCTATCATTATCATCGTTTGTTTCAATTTTTAAACTTGTTGGTAAATGGCAGACTGAAAACTCATCTCCACAGTAAGTGCGCACAAAGACTTCATTACATATTCAACTGGCGTCAAAGTAAAGCAAACCGGGTGAACACCAACTACATAAAAAAGTAGCCATAGAGGACAGATAGTAAATCCATAAATATACTTTTTCGTAAAGAAACCGTCCACAAATGACGTGATTGAAAATTCATCAGTTTAGGATACTATGATTTCACTACCATCAGTTTAAAAATTGAGTAAATGTCTATCTTCAACAAGGACGATGTCATCAGTACCTATAACTAGACGCATTGACCTTATTGATGACGTCATTTGCGGACCACCCCAAACAAAATTCTAACTACTCATACGGCCACTACAAACAACATATAAAGGTTCTAGCTGTAGAGCAGAGTTGTATTATTGACAGGTGTATTTAGGAATCTTTTAGAAATTTAAATCAGGCCAGGACATCGGATCGGACTTACAACATTCATCAGCTGCCAAGGAATCCCGAATAGCGGGCAGTGAACGTGAGAATATATTATCTGATAGTATATTGTGATCCTGTCCATCAATCTGCCTACAGTCGAAATCTTTTTAAATGCCACAAAGCATTACTACTGATGGAACCGTGTGAATTTCAAGGATAAACAACCTCTGAAAAAGCCTTTTAAAATCCGGTATTCCTATTCCTTTATAGCTGTACATAAAATCAATAATATCAATTCCATTGTAAATCCACTTTGACTTCCGCTTTTTATACTTTTACTCCCATTCAAAAGGCCAGTAGAACATCCTACTTTCACTTTAAAAATAATTACAACAACATCATTACATCAAAAACTGCTATCTTTCTGTACGTACAAACACACACAAACTGCTGTAATCTTTACTTTTCGCAGTTCTTTAGTATACTGACGCACCCATAGGCACAAGTCTAAAATAGTGTAAATCCTTTAAATATAAAGAATTGGAATTTTAAAAAGTTCAAGTAAAATAAAAGTTGCAACTTCAGCCGCCTGTACAACATCCCATTGTCCCACAGCACTCAAAAATGTGCTTTGAAGATGCTTTACAAGCCATCGCATATAATTTTAACCAAAGCGAAAACGCGCATTTAAATTTGTTACTGCTTTCTACTAGAACTTTTCTAAGAATGCTAATTTTACTAAGAGTTACACTATGTAATGAATTTACAGGAATTTTAAAAGTAGTTTAAATTTTTATACAGTAAAAGAGTATTTTTTTAAAAGTAATAAAAATGTTTATAGCTGGTAAAAAATTTCCTCATCGCTTTATTATATTGCATTCGGTACATTCTATTTTCCACCTGGGCCCTTTACCTTCAACCTACAGTTTTGGGAAATACACTGCTTAATTGTAACTGGCATCGAAGCGAAGCAAATTTGAAAATATACAGGCTGTATTTACACACAGAATAATTATTACATTTTTGTAAACTTTAATTCGCCAGTATCAGAAGTATAGGCTACATTGCATTAAACTTCCATGTTGTTCTCATGAGAGGGAAATTATTTATTAATTATGTTCATTACTGCATTCTGTATTTTGTTTTGTATTTTTACCACTGCTAATGCATGCTTTACATGCAAGCGCATTAAAATTAAATTCACCATGACTTTTACGAAACGGCGTCGAAATGCAACACTAAGCAAACCTACAAATGCAATAGGTCCAATTGCAGGTTTTAATAAAATGTAGCACATAAAATTAGAATTAAATACTCCTATTTGAAAGATGCATGCTTCAATTCCCATGTATAAACTTTTTTCTGGCTTGTATTACCTCTTCAGTACTAAAAGTAAGACGTTAAATTTGAACTATATAATTCCTTATAAATTCGACATTTTCGAATTCTTAAAAAAGAATTCCAGTTATATCCAAAAAAGATAGACAGATGGATTACATGGCGCGCCAAGGAATGGAAATGGAATAGAAATGTAACCTGAAACCATAAACCGTTACTGAGATCAATACCGGGACCGGAACCGTTCTATGCCTAATGTGCCTATGCCCCTTTCCCTTTTACTCCTGTATTGTGCGTAAGTAAGTGAGTGAGTGAGTGAGTGGGTGTGGTATTTTTTTTAGTGCACGGAAAAAAATTGACTTGTCGATCAAATAGAAATGGAGCAAATAGAAAAAAATGGAATGGGCTCTCAAGTCGACAGAAATCAGAAAAGTGAGAGACAGGAGACACATCAAGACAAGTCACTGGGAATTTTTTTTTCATTTTTCATTCGAGGGTCGGTCTTGACTTTTTGACAATGCAGTGTGGAAATAGAGTAAGAAAGAAGGCAAACTGCCCGTTTAAAATCATACATAAAATATAATCAGGAATAATCAAAACAAGCTATCTGGTTTATTCTTTGCTTTAAATTCAATCCTGACCATGTATCTACGATTTCCTATAAGATAGCACCTTTTGCAATTTTATAAAAACAAACTGTATGAAATAAAAATGCTGCTTTGAATTTTTCTTTAACCTAACCCTAAAATTTTCCACTCAATAAATTTGTCTAAAAAGTTGAACTTGACTTTATGAACTTACTTGTAGATTGATTCTCTGTAGTAAATCTCCGACAGATTTAGGTCGTCCTTTTTTCTCCTTCCGCTGTTTACCATTTTGACGAGCGTCTCTTTGTGAGCGGTTTCCAGCTCCTAGTCCGCCGTTGCTACTGTGACCCGATCCGGATCCAGAATCTCCATTTCCACCGTTCCTGTGACCGTTTCCGTGACCGTGTCCGTTCCTGGTACCGGTACCGGTCCCATTGTCACTCTCCCCACCATTGTAATTCCAGGCATCGCTTTGTTTTTTACGCTGGCTAAATGGTGATAATACTCCTGCTGCTCTTGGGTTGTGGTCCAGCTCTAAACTTTCCGATCTGGATCTTGAGTGAGACGAGCCGAGTTCAGGATTAGAATTTAAATTTGAATAATTTCCACTACCCGCCGCTGCCTCTGATTCTCGTAGACGAAGTGCAGCATTCTCCTTCCTCAGTCCATTAATGACACTTGCCACCGTCTGCCGCTGCTCTAATTCCCACGGGGTCAATGGAACTTTGCTTTTACTTTTACGACGGAGACTCGTTGGATTGTAGAAATTCAAATTGTGACTTGGACTCATCATGCTACTTCGTCCAGCATTTTGGATCTGATGAGCATTTTGGTTTTGATTTTGATTTTGAAAATCCCCGCTACGCGTGCAATTGTTGTAGTAGTAGTCCTCATCTCGACTGCAGTCCGCAGCCCCTTGACTTTGACTCTCGTAGAAATCCTCTCCGTCGTCGATATTGTTTCCATTTTCGTGAGTTAGTAGTGGCGAGAACGGTGGAGGAAGAATGCCTGTTCCATCATTACCAGTACCTGGTCCGGTACTGGTACCGGTACCAGTTCCGGTTCCAGAGGAATTTAAGGCGGTAAGAAGGCTGGAGCGTGAGCGGAGACGTGCTTGACCTTGAGTTCCACGACTCCGGCGAATTCGGTTACGATTTTGATAGCCGTTTATATTATTGTCTTGCATGTCATTTTGATCGCGATCGCCAAAATCGTCGTTAAGATTGTTGGAAATTATTTGGTGATTATTAAATTCGTCGTATTCGGTTTGATCTTCGTCATCGAAGTCATCTTCTTCTTCCTCTTCTTCAGGGAGGACTTGGACATTAATGAATTTAAAATGTCCTACTTGACCATGTAGTTTCCCCGTCCAGGAGCCTGTCGGCTTTTTTGAGATGATTTCGATCAGATCGCCTTTCTGTAAATATTAGAAAAATAATGGAAATTGCAATTAGTTAAATACAATGAAGATGAATCAAAATAGACCATATCAAATTTAAGCTAGAATTAAAATGAGCTATATCAAATAATTGGTACATAAGCTAGATGCGTAAAATTGTATTAACAAGTTTTTGAAAAGTTCAAAATTTTCTGATTTCATGATTTTAAAAAGTGCAAAATGTCCTATTTACATGTTTCTAAAAAGTACAATAATTCCTATTTACGAGTTTTGGAAAATAGTTCCAAATTTTCTGATTTCATGATTTTTAAAAATGCAAAATGTTCTATTTACGTGTTTTTGAAAAGTACAATTATTCCTATTTACGAGTTTTTAAAAAAAAATCAAAATTTTCTGATTTCATGATTTTGAAAAGTACAAAATTTCCTATTCACATGTTTTTGATAATTGTAAAATGTTCTATTTACATGTTCCCTATTCTCATAAGTTATCTCTACTAAATTTTAAAACTGATTTTAACATGTAATTGTTTACCCACCCTATACAAAATACAAGGGGATGCCTTTGTTTAAAATAACTATCCTAGAAATGCATTTTAAGTAAGAAAAAAAGCGTAGGTACCTTGTAATGTAAGGCATGTCTGTCATAGGGACTCGGTGTACAGTCCACAATGGCCAGCGCCCTCCCCACAAAGGGTCCATTAAAATCATCTTTGGGCGTGGACGTGGAGCCTCGAGACGGCGGCAGAGCCCCGTCCGAATCACTAAAGTTGCTATTGCTGTGATTACTAAAGACGCTAATACTTCCGTTCCGACTCACTGAACTTCGGGGCAGGACCATATTCACAGGGCCACCAACGCCCGTCCCGGTCCCGGTAACGGTCCCGTTCCCGTTCATACCACCGATTCCCGAGCTTAAACTTCCAATAGTCGCAGCAGTGGATGGGACATTATTAATGGACGTAAGCTCCTCTTCAGAGGAATTTCCTGGAATTCCATTTTCCTTCACAGAATTTTTGTTCCTGACTTTTTTCATAGTGGTAAAGCCCCCGCAGTCACCAGTACCAGCACCAGCACCGACAACATTGTGTCCCACCCTTCCCCGTCGTGGACCGTAGTCAAAGTCAGAGTCATACAGCGGCTGGTCTGGCTGATCCTGGTTCTGGTTTCGGTTCGGATTTCGGGAAAAGATTTGACTCCTGTCATTCTTCTCAGGATTATTTTCTCTCCCATTTCTCCACTCATTTTTCAGGAGATTTCCTTCAGCCCCGTTTTCAAAGTCATGATCGTCTTCTACGAAATCTTCTTCTCCTTCGAACTCATCTGCGCCATGAATGGGGTCCTCTTCCTCGTTGAAGTTGTAGCTTTCGTCTTCGTCTCCAAATCCGTCCCCATTGTAGTCGCCTTCTCCTGTTCCAGGACCGGTCCCAGGACCAGTAGCAGCTTCTAGAATTTGAAAAAAAAAATAAATATAAAATGAGAATTTAACATGTGGGCATGAGTGATAAGAGAGACATGTGGAAAATAATCCAAAACTGCAGACGACCGTAATATCCGTGCTATATTTGGAAGCTTTGGGACGTAGACGTATTATGTTCATATGTAGGTAAGTTCGTTTCTGCGCCATATAATTTATTTTTTTTTTAAATCTGTACGATGGACCTCGATGATGTACGCAAACAAGTGGCATTTTTAACGAAGGTTCTTCTAAATTATTTGTCAGCCTTATGTACAATGTATCTGTACCATATCGTGGGTAAAGAAGTAAATCTGCATTTTTCCAAAAAAGTTTGAAAATCAAAAAATGCGTATTTGACTATTGACATTTTTAATGCAGGATTTGGTTGTGATTTTTGACAGTTTTAGAAATAGGATGTGATATAATTGCACTATAATAGGTACCTATAAGTTCAACGCCGTTAGATATATTTTACTTAATTAGGCTGCATTACCGTACCAAGGTAGACAGAGCCAATTTGCAGAAAAAATTTCATTTTGAAAAAGTAATCCATTAGTTACACAGGACCAGATAATGCGGCCAGCGCAAGCAGAAGCGCAGG
>JAQFZE010001997.1:0-15852 GCA_034695245.1 Dicyrtomina saundersi | reverse complement strand
ATAATTATTTATTAATTTATTTGAGGGGAAATCATCGTAACGTCCATGGGGATTTTAGTTGCGATAAATCTTCAACAGATGCTTTTAATTTAATTATTTATTTTTTGTTTTTCGTTATTATACTTCATCGAGGATCTGGTTGATTCTAGTAACTTGTTATTATTTAAAAACATATCATGCACTTCTGAACAAAGCAAATTTTTAAAATTTTAGTAAACAATCTGTTTCGCTGATCAGTCCAGATTTGCTGCACCAAGGAAAATAATCTTGGTCGTAGGATTTTTCCTACCTGGACTTTTGCTACCCACGAACAAATCTAGGACTTTTCCTACTAGGAATATTCTAACTCAAGAGCTTATACTATATTATCAAAATATAAAGCTACTTAATACAAGGTATTTTTATTTATGAAATCAAAGTGCCCCAATATGTATGATTTAGGCTGATTGTCTCAAACCAGGACATTTGACCTCCTGGTCGACCTCTGACCAGGAGCCAGGATATTCAGTCTGAAACCAGGACTGTCCTGGCCAAATCAGGAGATCTGGCATCCTTACTCTCAAGATTGCTAAATGTTTCTATAACCTTGAAGTAAGACCAAAAGCAAATTATGCTGTAATTGATGGCTCTTAACAAGAAGTGTTGCACAAATGCATTCAAAAAGGTACAAAGGCGAGTGTTGCGACGGCAACACATAGCTCAAATATGAGTGATGACAGACCAAAACCGTGTCTCGGATGTTTAAATGTAAAATGAATACACTGCACATAAGTCCCAGTTACTACAGTGTAAATAACCTTATACTATATTTAATATACTGTTTACTTTATTTCACAAAAACACTGGCACAAGGTAAAGCCTATACAATAAGTCAGACTGTGGAATCACTATAAACTATTAGCACAATAATCCAAAATATAAATGATTAAATGACTAATCTCTGCCGTAGTCAGGCACTTACTTTCTAGTATATTTTACAATGAAGACAAAAGTGTATTTATTAAATAAATGTATCTGTACAATCCATTAAGTGACACTATACAGTAAATACAGACGCACCTGCCAACACTTTTCATGTACTATTTAAATGTAATACTCAAATGCAAAATATGACAGTCACTTCACAATTATACACTATACGTACTATGAGAATAGTAATAAATGGCTGCTACTGACTTCTTACTATTAGTACTATTTCTGTATGTGTAAAAATAAATTCTAGTTCTGAGTATTACTGCAATCTTAGGTAGCTGTCCAGAGACTGAGACTGAACGGCATTCGATGTTTCAGGACTGTGGCTGAATTCTCGAGACTGCAGTCGAAGCCTCTGGACCGCACTAGATGATTCGAAAAAATTCTATATTTCCTTTAACATGGTGATATGACAACCATATGAAACTTTTGAAAATATCACATAGAAAATTCTCTGTTTAATCATAACTTCAAATACAATTTTGACAACTTCAGAGTAGTCCGTAAACGGCGTCACACAAATTTATTTAATAAGTTAAAACATCAATGTGCAGCTAGACTTACTGACTTAACTAATGAAATCATTTATGTAAACCCTTATTAGTACATACAATATAATTTACTGTGACTGCCCATAGCTTTTAACTATAACACATGCAGGTGAAAAGTACCTACTTCTCTTTATTGCTAACTTAAACTTATGTATTTATGGTTTACTACTTCATACTACCATAGGATTTTAAAATTAACTTATCTATTAGAGTTTGATCTTAATTTACGGTTCCCGCTAGTCAATCAAATTGCCCTGAGTTCCCCAAACACCTAGTGTACTCGGCAACAGCAAGCATTTCTTTGTATAACATTATGTAGACATATCTTTTAGGGCTAATGGGCTTAATAAGCTCTAACGCGCTTAGCTCTTAGCACCAGGCAGAGGTTTATTAACCACGGGAACTGGCGAAATGATACACAATTATTATAAGTATTATTATTTTGTCACAAGAGACTAACGACGTCGTGGCCTTTATAATATGTGTAGATGTGACCCCACAAGATATAGGTATCTCAAAAGTACAGTCAGAGTGCCTCTGGCTGCTGAGCAGAGCACAACTAAAAATAAGGGTCTCGACCCATTTACACTGTGTTGTGTGGTGCTTGGTGCTATACGTCCATCTGGTGCCCTTCACATCTGTACGGCGCTAAGCTGACACCCGTAAAATAGTCGTGGTGGTGCACAACTGTAAGGCGCTGAGTGATACCCGTAAAATTGTCATGGCTACACATCTGTACGGCGCGGGGCTGACGCCCGTAAAATAGTTGTTCCTGAGGGTCCGGGTGTTCTTATTTCTACCAAGCTCTGTGAAGACTTGAGAAACTGAAGAGCTGGATTTATCGATAAGATTTTCGTCACACTTCAGAAGTTCCTCCTCAGTTCGTCACTGCAAGAATCCCGAAGATCTTTCAGATTTTTGCCGTGGGAGCTAGTGTAAATTTAGTATTGTTAATGTTGTGAAAACTGGATGTTAATGTAGGAGGAATAGTGTCTTTGCCCGGTATGCAGTAGTGTCTGGTATGTACAAATGTATAAATTTTTACCTAATTCTGTCAGGGCTGGCGCTACGATTTTAGTATCAAACTCTACAATTTTAACTTAAATACATTATTATTTTTATTTCTTAATCTCATAATTTTAATAGTCATTAATTAATATAAAAGCGTCTAATATAGTACATATAGATCGATTTTGAAATAAGCACGAAGTGTGTAAAATGTTAGGGTAGAATAGGGAAAAATCAGTCAATAAATTTGTGTAAGCGATGTAATATAAAGTTCCATCAACATTGTACGGACGTTAGTTTGTATGTATGCAAATGAGGCAGTTAAATGGCTTCGTATAGATTGCAAGGAGGAAGTAATTATAGTAAATTGCGCCAACTGCATGAATGAGCTGGAAACAAAAGCCAGCCAGCCTTCAGCTTTCTGTATAGCATGCACGTTTACAGGTTAAGATGCCTTTGATTTTACTGTTTCAGATATATGCAATCCATCGGTAAAAACAGTAGCCTGTAATAACTTATTATTAGCATCTAGAGGGTTTAAGATCATGCATATTAACGTTAATGGTTTAAATATAGCTAAGGTGGAAAAATTAAAGTACCTGGCCGAAACGTATAAATTAGACATTTCAAGTGTGACGAATTCCAAATCTCATAATTATGTTCAAATGGGATTACTTTTGATAAGTGGCTATTCAATTGTCAGAGTTGATAGGAGCAAGGAAGTTGGTGGCGGTGGAGGCCTATTAATTTACATTAGGGACGGTATTAAATATGTTAGTCTGAGCACTGTTGATAACATGCCTATGCTAAGTAAGGTAGAAATAGTGACCATCAAATTGTAAGTCCCATTTAGTAAGCCTAGCCTGCTGACTGTTGTGTACAAATCCCCAATTGTCAATAGAACTGAGTTTGTATCATTTTTTAGTGATTACATTCAAAGTATACACTTAAATGACTGCAAGCATTTCATAACTGGGGACTTAAATATAGATTTGGGCGTTTGTGATAATTTTTCCAAGTCTCTTTCAAACAAAGCAAATTTGTTGGGATTTAAACAAATTATTTAACAGCATACTAGGCAAACCTCGTCAACAAGTAGTTTGATAGACCATATACATATAACAAATGCATGTAGTTATAGTCTTGTTGGAGTCTTGCCGGTAGGAATGTTGGACCACTATGCAATCTATGCAGTCAAGCACACTCAAATAGTCAAATATTCAGTTAATTATATTTTTTCTCGTAACTAAAAGAATATTAGCTGGGAGGTTGTTAATAAGGAACTGCGTTTAATACCATGGTCTGCTATGAACATGTTTGATGATGGTGATGACCTCTTAAATTATTTTGAGCTTATAGTACTAGACGTCATAAATATGCATGCTCCAATAATTTTAAGGAGAGTAAAAGGAAAGCCATATCCCTGGTTGACACCAGATATTAAGCGTAAAATGCATATGCGTGATAATTTAAAACGTAAAAGTTAAAAGAATAATAGTAGTGAAGTGCGAAATGAGTAGAGCTATTCAAAATGAGGTTAATAGGGAGATAAGCCGTGCCAAGTACAACTTCACACGTAGTCAGTTTGAGGAAATGCCAACATCTAGTAACATATGGAGCGTTTATCAAAAGCTGGTTGGTAAATCAAATAATGCAGGGTCTATAACAGAATTGAGTGACAACAATCGCTTTATAACTGACCCCGGGGAGATATTGGATGTTTTAGCAACGTTGTTTGTGGTTAAAGCTAATATCAACGCAAGCTCAGATTTGGATGATTTTTATAATAGCATTAGTACTAGTCCTGTGACTAATCCAATTACTGAAGAAGAAGTAGTAAGTGCGTTCTCGAGGGTCAAATGTAACACAGAACGTTATCCTAGAGAATTATTATATTATATGCTTGATAATAGTATCAAGTAATTAGCATTGCCACTTGCTCTTCTCTTTACGCAATTTCTTCTTATTGGTCAGTATCCGTCTAAGTTTAAATACGGAACTGTAACTCCTCTCTACAAAGGCAAAGGTTCAAAATTAAATGGACTTTCATATCGACTAATCTCCACTCTGCTGATTATAGATAAGCTGTTAGAGAACATTATGTATATCAGGCTACTAAATAGTATAACTTTATGTGACCAACAACACGGATTTCGAAAGGAAAGGTTGTGTTCATCAGCAACGCTCACTTTTATTCAAGATATATATAGCTACACTAATATAAAGTGCGAGCGAGTCTTGGCCGTATTAATTGATTTACAAAAGGCATTTGATTCCGTGCCGCATCTTAAACTTTTAGAAAAGCTAAGGGATGTTTACCATATTGATAATAACTTGCTTAGGCTTCTTACTGACTTCTTACGAAACCATAGTTTTAAAATTAAGATTTGTACTCATATCTCTGATAGCTACAAGTTGGACGTTGGTGTGGTTTAAGTCTCAGTTCTTGGGCCTTTATTCTTTATTATTTACATAGATAAAGTGTCTGAAGTAATTGCTAAGGGTATTGATTTCATTATGCGTGCGGATGATATAGTACTATACTGCTACACAACATCCTTAGATATTACAAAGTATTTTATGCAGGAATGCTTGAATGTTGTAAATAATTGGTTTATTTCTCAAGGTCTTACAATTATTGTAGATTTGTGAACTGCTAATTTCTTAGCTTCTCTGACCACTACTAGACAAAATTTGTGGTAATGCACAAATCCCATGATCATAATGTACCAAATAATATTTCTCTTGTGTGTAATGGTAATGAAATAGAGCGAGTGATTTCATTTAAATACCTTAAAAATATAATAGATAATAACTTAACTTTCAAAAATTACTTCACCTATGTTAAGAATAGAGTAAGTGCTGCGAGTGGCATTGTAATTAATATTAGGCTATTTTTGACATTTTAAGTTTTTGTTATAATGTTAAATGCGTATGTGCTGTCTATAATTGATTACTGCTCAATAGTGTACAGCGTCCAAACGTCGGCTGAATTGCAGTCGCTTCAAAATAAAGTTAATTAGCTAGTAGTCACGTTTACTGACACACAGCTGTTCAAGCGTAAGTCAAAAAATAGCAATAGAGTGGTAGTTGATGAAAATGTACTATTGCAACGAACTAATATTGTATCAGTGGCGGAAAGGCAAAGCTTCTATTCGATGACCTTTGTTTTTAAAGTATTGAGGTATGGTTCGAATATTTCTAATTTTAGTAAATGGTTTACTGTGAGAGTGGCTGCACGTGCTACTCGTTCCAGTAATGCGTGTTTATTGGATGAACTATTAAATAAACACTCAAGTTCATTTAAGAATTCATTTATTTATAGAGCAGTTTCAAATTGGAATGTATTACCTAATAATGTTAAATGTATGGAACGCTCAATATCAGAATTGAAGGCTAAATTAACTGATTATATTATAAGCATAAGGAAGGAAAAGGACTACTCTGTATATAAAACGCCTTAATGTACATCTTTAACTTGTTTTATTGTTTCAAATCGAGTATGTCTCTCATAGTATAATGAATTGTGGATTTATTTTATTTTATTTTACTTGTATATTATATGTAATTAAGTACTGCCGGTGTCCTGCAATGAAAATTAGTTCAATTGTATTGTATGCAACTGACACAATAAAGTACATTCAACTCAACTCAACAAAAGCAGGGCATGCAGTCAAAAATTAAAATACTGTACCGTCTTATTCCCAAAAGTAAATGCACGTAGGAAAGTCTAATACCACAATTCTCCAACCGTGAGCGCACCAAAACCCATGCCAAGCCACTAGCACAATTAACTATTTAAATTTATCTTTGGAATGTCGTCCGAATGAAGCATTGCCGTACATACGATGTAAAATCCAAAGCTTCGCCTGCCTACAGATGCAGAGCCCAGTCCATTTTTACTGATGCTTACTTCTAGCCCACCGCGCAATGGCACAGTGGACAGCTGATCGTAGGACTGGAACAATTGGCTTAGCACTCAATTGCGTAATGCAAGTAGCATCATGCAAAACCATTGCAAGCTTATCTACCTACTTATTACACCTGAAACACGTGTGCGTAGAAATTTATATTAACACTAGCTAACTTATCTTCTTTGCAAGTCTATTAATGTAAGTGTAACAGCCCCACACAACACTCATCTAAAGAATGCAGACACAAAAGTCCCACTTCTCGCAAATCACAGTATGACTGGCTGAGCCGCTAAATCAGGCGTTTCTCACCCACATCTTTCTTGTTTTCAGTCTATGCATAGACCTTTTGGCCACAGCTTTAGGACAGATGTCAGAAGTTGTGTGGCTAATAGGACACTCCATCGCACTAGGCGTCGATCAAAGCCCACTAGTAATCATGAGGCAAGTATTATCTAGACAAGTCTAAGGCAAGTGTACCTTACCTAGCAAGCTAACAAACGAGCTTGCTTCGAACGTAATAAACCAAGCACCAGCTCCATACTCCATTACATGACGAAAAAGGCAGTATAGTAGTATCTACAACAAAATATGGATCCCAGTTTCTCCTAATTAGGCGTTTGTATCTAGCCAAGGTAACCTGCGTCTTGATATCCACTGACTTGCAGTGTAACATCTATGTCAAATGCTTGTCCAGTACAACACAAAACTACATCACTGTTTGCAGATTCTCAAGCTTAACGCCCCTATACCTAACAGGATTGCGTCTACAATAGTTGTTCAGTGGCAAACTCAAATTTTTGTAAAAGCAGAATGATAATACTCGAGGTCAATCACTGATCTCAACTTCCCTGGATGCAGGTAGGTGCAAATCCTAAATAACAGAATTCTAGTAGCTTCTTAAATATCTAGGTTTATGCAGCAGATAAAACTAATGGACATAACATTTTCGCCAGTAAACTCAACACAGTAAAAACCAACAACATTTATGAAATAATAAATAAGATTTATTTAATTAAAAGAAGATGAAGGTAAGTTTGGTTAAAAAGCTTACAATACACATAGTTAAAGATACAGATTAAGCGGATCAGTTTGTAAATCTGAATCGCAAGACAGTTGGATGAAAAGTTTAAGATTTAAGGTTAAGTTGGTCTAATTTTATTGAATACGGCGTGGTTAGACCGCGTAGTGGAAATCAAAGTTTCCAGAAATAATATGTAATTTTAATTATTAGTATAAACGTATTTCCAGTAAACGTGAACTAGAAGGCAGAATCTAATATATTGAAGATATGAGTTCAAGGATTTTAGTCGGATTGTCGCAAAGAAGGAAATGTAAAAAATGTAGAGATTATTATAATTAGCATATTCATACGTAACCGAGCCAGATCGAAGAATACAATTAAACATAGAATGTAAGGAATGAGAAAAGTTACGGCTTAATTGATATTTCTTTAGAAATAGCTTACAGATATGTGACATCTTGATTGATCTCAAATAGTAGGTAGTTTAACACTAATAAAAATATTATAAAGACATTAAATATGACTAATTATTGCTAACATTTCACCTCACAAATTTTGAAGTTGAACAGACTTTCCGATTTAAGTAAAAGAACTGAATACTTCGGTTCAGTACCGAACATTTTCCTCTGGTTGAACTAATTGAAGTTCAAAACAAAAATAGAACTAACACAAGTTCAAGAAATGACAGCATTACACAGAATGAAACTGATGGCTGAGTTATCGAAGGCAAAAAAACTTAATGATTTGATGATAATAGAGTATATTTCTGAAAGTGATAAAATGTTAAAAAAGGACAAAATGTTGAACTTAACACTCACAAATTAGGAAATAATTGATATATTAGCAATAATAGTTATGAATAGTAGTTGAAGTGGGTAATACACGCAGGTAATATTAAAAATATTTTTGGAAATATTTGTGATAACTAGAAACACAAAGTTAGGAATGTAAAACAAAATTAATAACTAATTTCTGGAAATAGAACACAAGTTTATACATACAAAATATTATTTAAATGTATTATCACACACACACATGGAATGTAATGATTAATCACAAATACATTGTACCTGGATTTCACTTAGCACCTGAGTTGTTGAATCTCCTTCGACGTTTTCTTTGGTGATTTAGAATGTAGTGGAATTGTGGCGTAGAAATGTTGGTTGAATTTTGAATTCCTGAAGAAGAAATATTTGTACATTTACTGTCTTTAATCTAGGAAATAGTTGATAACTCGAACAGAAATCTGTCCAGATAAGAACAGTTTATCTTCATCTAAAATCATGTTGGCTTCATCCTGCAACCAAGGCACGAGCTCTTTCTTGGAAATATGGTGGAGTTTTCTCCAAAGTAGGGATGGTCAAGGATTCAAAATGTAGTTTCTAATCTTATATGGATTCAATTGTAAGCCGTTCCAGAATGAAGTGAGAATGTGGTCCCAATGTTTAACTGTAGATTTTTGGAGGTCCAAGGAGTGAGTGCAGTAACAAACTTTGTCTAGCAATTTTTGCAACTGTTAAGAAGTGGCAGCTGTTATAGTGGGATCCTGGGTAAGGAGCTACAGTTGATGAGAGAAGAGTTGACTTGGGTTTGTGTACTGGTCGTTGAAAATTTGCCAAGCAAGTTTGTAGTTTTCGTCAGTTAGCTGGAACGACTTAATGAGGTAAGCCGGTTTTTGCTCCAACTGATCTTTGAGGTACTTAAGTTTTGGAGAGTCACATAATGGGCTGGCATCAATTGTGACTTGAAAGATATCTCAAAACAAAATCCAGTCGTTGATATTGCTGGTGACTTTAAAGAGCTCCAGAGCTTGAAGTGTGATTTCCATCTCAGTTGGTTTTGGGCGGAGTAGTATCAACTCATTTATAATTCTATAGGCAAGGCCGTAGAGTATTGCAAGTACTTCTTTTGAAAGGGTTTTTCATTATTTAGAATTTTAAGTGTGTCAGTGACATTGGAATAAATCATATGTTTTGCTTCCTCTAGTTGTTTTTCGTATTTCGTTATATTTCGGATGTTTTGCAGAAATAATATGTAATCGTAATTATTAGTATTGATGTATTTCTATTTCACGTGGACTAGAAGGCAGAATCAAATATGTAGAAGATATGAGTTCAAAGATTTGAGTCGACTGGTCGGAAAGAAGAACATATGCAAAATGTAAGAATTAACATAATTAGCATATTTATAAGCGACCTAGCCAGATCGAAGAATACACTTATACATAAAATGTAAGGAATGCAAAAAATCAAAGCTAAATTGCTATTTCGTTTGCAATGGCTTACAGATATGTGAGATCTTGAACAATGTCAAATAGTTAGTAGTTTGACATCAACATAAATATTAACAAGAAATTAAATATAATGAATTATTGCTATCATTTAAACTCACAAATTGTAAAATAGAACAAACTTTTAGATTTGGGTAAAATAACAAAATACTTCGATTCAGTACCAAACTTTTAGCTTGTTTGTCTGATAGCCTGTCTGGAAGTCTGTTTTTCTGTCTGACTGTAGTCTGTATGTCTGTGTGTTTGATATTCTGTCTGCGTGTGTGTCAGTCTATTCCCTAGTCTGTATGTAGTTTGTTTTGTTTGTCACTAAGACTTTCTGTCGGTCTGCCTGTCTGTCTGTATGTCATACTGTTTGTCACTAAGACTTTCTGTCGGTCTGCCTGTCTGCCTGTCTGTCATACTGTTTGACTTTCTATCAGATTGTGTGTTGGTTTGTCTTTCATTGTGTCGTTTAGTCTGTCGGTCTTTCAGACGGTCTGTCGTTCGGTCTGTCAGTCTGGCTTTATGTCTGTCTTACTGTTTGTCTGTCTGTCTGTCTGTCTGTCTGTCTGTCTGTATATCTGTCTGTCTGACTGCTTGTCTGTCTGTTGGTCTGTCTGACTTTCTGACTCTGTCTGTGGACTATCGACTTTTGCTAAACTAATTATGTACAAAATTAGTAAGTACCTATTACAGGCATCTATGCTTACGAGTTTAGGAGGGGAAAAGTCGTAAACGAGCGAAGAGATTGTGTTCTTGGTTTTGCTGTGTCAGTCGCCCTTTGTATATGTAATAGGACACCAAACATGTTTGTGGAGATGTTTTTGCCAGACTCCTAAATAGGTGTACAAACGACAATCTTTTTGTGGCATGAAACACACACGATACATATACAAGTATGTATACACGTAATGCTATAGCATATGAGCCACGTGTGCGGCAGGAGTCTCCATAGCTTAACCATATGGTAGCTATAAATAAAAATTCTGTCATATGTTTCTATCGGTCTAAAAGTATGTCAAACTTTCTGTGTGCTTATTTGTCCGTCGGTCTGTCTGTCTGTCTGCCTAGGTGTCACTGTCTGTCTTATGGTGTTTCTTTGTAAACGTCCGTCTTTTTCTTCTTCTGTCAGTATGTATGTCTGTTGTTTGATCTGTCTTTCTTTGGGTTTGTCTGTCTTTCTGTAAGTATATCAGTAAGTCCATCAGGCTTTGTCTTTCTGTCTGTCGTTCATACGTACTTTGTTTTTTTCTGTCTGTCTATGTATCTGTCTGTCTGTTTAACTGTATGTGTGACAGTCTGTCGGTCTGCGAGTCTGTCTGACTGTTTGTATGTCAAGCTGTATGTATGTCTGTCATACTGTTTGACTTTCTGGCTGTCTGTCTATTTCTTTCTGTGTGCTGGTTTATCTTTCTGTCTGTTTTTCTATTTGTTGGTATGTCTTTCTGTCAGTCTGTCTGTTTTTCTGTCAGTCTTCCTGTCAGCCAGATTTCATGTTGGTGTTTCTGTCTGTGTGTCTTTGCGTTTGTCGTTTTTTTAGTCGGTTGGTCTGTCAGTTGTTTGGTCTGTTTTTGTGCATGCATCTCTGTCTGTCTGTCTGTTTGTCTGTCTGTCAATCGTTGTTTCTTTTGTGTAAACGTCAAATTGTCTTTAAATGTTTTGCCTGTCGTATAGTCTTTCAGTCTTTCAATCTGTCGGTCTGTCTTTTTGTCTTTCTTTCAGTCTGTCTGTAAGTCTGTCAATCTGTCTTTCTGTCTGCCTTTTGTTCTGTTTATCTATCTGTCAATCAGTCAGTAAGTCTCAGTGTTTTTTAATTATTATTGGCTTATTGGTCTGTATGTCTGTTTGTCAGGTTGGTTGTTAGTTTGACGGCCTGAGTCGCTCTTTTTTTGCTGCATTCTTTCTTGTTGTAAACGCCATTATTTTCATTTTCTGTCGGTTTGTCTGTCAGTTTGTCTATTACGAAGTCTGTATGTTTGTCTGTTACTCTGTCTACCTCGGTGTCTGTCTGTTTGTTGCTGTCTTTCGTTGTAAGCGTGAGTTATGTTTTTGTTTTTTATGTCTGTCTTTCTGTATGTCGGTCTGTTATTCGTCTAGTCTGTCTGCCTCTTAGTCAGTCTGTCGGCCTGTCAGTTTTTCTTTCTGTAGGTCTATCAGTCTGTCTGTCAGTATTTCTGTCTGTCTGTTGGACGGTCCTACTGTCCTAACGTTTTCTTTTTAGTCTTTTTGTCGGTTGGTCTGTAAGTCTGTCTTTTGGTCTGTCTGTCGGTCTATCTGTCTCTCAGTTCCTTGCCAGCTGGGTTTTTAGTCTGTTGGTCTGTGTGTATGTATTTGTTATTTTGTCAGTGAGTTGTTCTGTTTATACGTCTGTGAGTGTGTCATTCTTTGTGTGTCCTTGTCTCTTTCTCGGTCTGTTTGTTGGTCTGCTTGTCAGTTTGTATGTTTTTTGTAAGTCTGTCTGCCTTGGTGTCTGTCAGTCTATTATTGTTTATTTCAAGTAGCTAACCATTTCTAAAGAGATTGAGCTTGAATTCAGAAAAATATTGACCACGCATCTATAAAAAGTTTCTGTAAATTCTAGAGGATGAGTTGGCAATATACATCAGTTTTCAGGAGACAAGCTGAGCTGCTTCTAAGCCAGCTGTCTCAAAGTGAAAACATGGATCGAGCAAGATGCAAAAGGTTATTGTTTTACAAATACTGAGAAAGTAGATGTTCTACAATTCCATGTTTTAATTAAAACGTTTTATGGAGAAAAATAAGGTGGAATTATTACACACTTTTTCTCAATAATTAGGCTTTTACAATTTTAGATATCTAAATTCTTGCCTCACAATTAAAGTAAAAATTATGAACACAGTGCTACTACTAACGTTATAGTATAGACTAGAAACTATTAACCTACCTCAAAGTTTTTTGAATTATGTGAGTTAAATGATAAATTATTAGACATAAAAAAGCAAAAAACACTGGTTAAAAAATATTTTGTTTTTTGCTAAATTAATATTGTTGGTTCATGGATTAGGCATCTGGATATACAAATGCTCATGTTTAGATTAGGGCTAATTATTAATCCTTATAAAGAAGTTTCAAATTATTTAAGCACTTATCTTCTTTGCATTATAACGCGTCTGAAATTCAATTTCATAGAATTAAATGAGGACTTTTTTTATACTAGTACGACTTTATATCAAATGTATGTCAATTAAACTGAAAGCTTTGGACTTTTTGATAATTTTTTGATGCTCAGTTAAGATCTTAACGATAGAAATAAAATAACTTGATCGGTCAAAAACGCATCAAAAAGCCAAAGAAGACTTCCAGTGATGGCCGTCAACGAAACTTAACTGCAGCTAAAAGAATTATTGAAGAATAAAACTACCATGATACTATAAGATTTTTACAAAATATGAAACCGACAATATGCTGTAAGCTATTCAAGTATCCATCAGGTATGCATGTAGATAACATCTTATTTTGAAATTATTTTTAGAGATCTTTACAAGTCTGCATCAAAGAGGTAGGAAATACGTTTATACTGCGTTAATAAAAGAAAGATAGAAATCGTATAAAAAATATAGCACGAAGCAAAATGCATTCCCAAAATTGCTGTAAAAATAAATCTCATCAATAAAGATAAGTGCCCGCTGTGCAAAAATAACAAAGTTCAAGCAATTCATTTCGTCAACTGTGATTATTTTACTCCGCAATGGTTTCATATCAACCTCTTAATAAAAATCCGGCGCTTCGCGCCGGATTTGGCGACCGTGGGCCCGAAGTAGATGCTGAGCTTTAGCGAACATTGGTTTCAACATAGGAGCAAGATACCTTCAATGTCGTAAAATATGATCTATGAAGCAAATGTATTTTAATGAAACGGATGTGGCTACTCAAAAATTTAAATTTTTCAACATTTTCATCACAAACATTGTAATTACAAGTAACCCGGCCCGTCCTGCGGACGGAACTTTTCGTTGCCTAATAAAGTAATCGCAGGAGCATAAACTATTGTTTAGTTATAATCTGTTTATTACAACAAACTAACATTTTTCCTGACCTTATGTTAGTTAAGACTTAATTTAATGATAAACTTTTGAATTTGCAATGAAGATAATTGCAACGTATTAAAATAAATATTAGTTCGCATCGATAATTTCTTTGTGCGCTGTTTTATTTGTGTAACACGCATGCGAGATTGAAATTAGGCTTTCAAGTTCAACTGATTCTATGTTATTAACTTTGAGTCATTCTAGAGAGATTTTACACGCGAAAAGGCTAAGTATATCTGGTCATGGTAAACACCTGCTTAGAGAGGTACATTTTAACTTGATTAAAGGCTTGTGCTTGCGCACTGTTAATAGTAAGTGCAATCTCATCCTTACATCAGTGCATTTAAAAATGTGACACCAATAAACGTAAATGATTTATTTAATAAAATAGTATGCTTGACAACCCCATCTATTCTCAGAGACCTACTTACCAACAAAGACCTAAGTAAATATTACACGATCCGAAAAATAATGCAGATTAAGCTCGTCGGAATAACCAAATCTGCTAATTATTGGAAACTTATAGCAGACTCAGTTAATAGGGCCCCACAGCAATTATGTTAGTGGGTAACGGAATGAACGTTCTGCGTCCACGGATGTTAATATTGATAAAAGAAAAACAGTGGCAATATAACTAAACTCATGATTCTGCAAAACACTTAATTATTCCTCTTAAGTAGGTCCACGCGAATTATTTTATCAATTACCTGATAAGTTAAATAGTGGCAGAAGCAATCTTGAGAAAGGATTTTGTTTTATTAGAGGGTTAGCTTGGGTGAGCGGTAAGGACTGCAGACTGTAACGAACTTTACAGTCCCAGACCTGGCTTCGATCCTTGGCCACTGCTAATTCTTAATGGCTCGGTGTTGTACGGTAAATGTCACTGGATGGTTGATTAAAACCCAATCTCTTAGGTGCTTTTTAGTGACCACAACTTACTGGAGGGGCCTAGGGAATGGGACTTGTTCACTGTGGAGGAGAAATCGGGGATAGGTGAAAGGGTACAAAGACCGAAACGATCTAACGCGGTATAGCCTCCTATTTCTTTACCCACAGTGACTGGTTGAGTCTGGTTGTAAGAACTTCGGTTATATCGACCTAATACTTATTTATTATTTATTTTTTATTAGGGGGTTAGTCCCGGATATTTGCTACTTGGAAATTGTTTATCCAGCCTTTTAGCTATTACAATCCTAAAGGATGTTTGTTTTCAAACACAGTTAGTAGCAAAATTACGATTATTTGGTTTGTCAACGAAATATGCGTGTTAATGTGAGCTAAACTAAGGAATCCTTGGGTTGCTCATAAATGGGGCAGCAGACTGTTTGATTTTCATTTTGTTATGTGGATAACGTAAATACCTGCGGTGGGGTGATTTTTATACTGTGTGATATCATTTATATTTGTTTTATTATTTGTGAGATATTGATTGCAAGGACATACAAAAATTTTTAATTAATGTAAGTTTGTATCTCTTTCTTTAAAGTTAGAAGACTTGTATTAACTTTAAATGAGATATTAGTTTTGTGATAGCAATCTCTAGAGTGTTTATAGTTTTTAACTCAGTTTTATTAGGGGGTAAGCAAGTTTAATACCTCATTTAAAGGTATGAAGGGACTATCGGCAAGCGCAACAGTATTTTGGAATATTTTGGCAGCAAACGCCTGGTAGCAGACCTTGATATGCGGACCCTGAACCTGAGGAGCTTATAAAAACCGCAGTTATATTTTATTAAAATTTTTTAATTTTTATATAAATGCTTTCAAATCTGCATGCAATTAGTGCTAACAGCGCTGAACAACATGTTTTTGAAATCACTTTGGTGTGATCTAAAATAATTTAACGATACAATTTTTCTGTCCAAGAGCTGTAATTGTAAAGGTAACGTTTGTATAGATTTTTTACTTATTACTTTGCTTCATTTCCGATCTTATAGTGTCGAAGCCCAGTTTTATTACAGCAGCAGCTTGAAAGATGTTTTTAAGTGCATCAGTACGCTCGATTTCAAAGTGCTAATTAAATAATTAAAATGTCATAATTCGATGGTTTACCTCAGTCAACGCGA
>JAQFZE010001996.1:0-15853 GCA_034695245.1 Dicyrtomina saundersi | reverse complement strand
GAAATGGACTGGATGCAAGGGAGGATCCAGGGTCAAATATGGAAGTATTTTAGAAGAAGAAGAAGAAGAAGAAGAAGAAGAAGTTGCTGTTAAAGAAAGTCTGTCTCAGTGGAAAAGTGGTGTATGTGTGAAAACTTAACTGAGTTTGTGGATGCAGGTGAAAGTCAACGGCCCCGATGAAAGTTTGGAAAATTTGGGTGATTTGAAGCTCAAGCGGATAACTTTAGTTTTGTACTAGTGCAAGTAAGTACATAAGTAAGTAAGTAAAGAAAGTCTGCTAGTGTATTACTTGGTGGAGACCAACTTTCTGTCCCAAAACTCATACTACGCCCTATATAGATACAGACAGAAATGGAGAGAGAGACGGATACATGGGATGTAATGTAATGCAGACGGGAGAGCAACACTCTATTCTATACTTTGAACAAACTTTGGCTTTATGATGAAAGTGGTAAAAGTACACTCATTCCAGTTTTAGCAGCATACCTATAAGCATACTACGAGGACGACGACGACGACGACTACCATTGGGAATGAAAGTAGTGGTAAGTAGTGGAGTAGGAGGGAAGTAGACAAGGCAAGGCACACTACAAGGACAAGGTCACTCGCCAACCTTTGTCTCTTTTGGTCTCAGGTTTTCTCTCTCTCTCCATTTCTAGAGCCAATCTTCCAACTTCCATAGCGTTACTTACTTACTTCCAAGTACTACAACTACACACCCAAACTAAAACTACATGCACTTGAACAAAAACAACTATGCAGCTTAACTATGCATGTATGTGCAGTGCACTCTCGCACTCCTGTAATCTGCATTTCCCTTCCTCTTAGATTCTACAAAGATATTTAAACTAAAAGTGAACAACTTTGTTTCCCATTTACATCCTCTTCTAGCACAAAACTTACTCAACTTACACTTTTACTCTTCTTCTTCTTATTCTTTTGGGCTACTTGAAACTATATTGAAAGAAATTTAGCCACCCCCGCTTCCTTATCCACACACACACACATACATATAGCACACGCAGTCAATCCATTGACTATCTTACATGAATAACTCATTCACACAGTTCCTCTTAAGTTCAAAACATCGTTTCTACCTACACATCGTCGCCCTTGTTTTTAAAGTTTCCCACGCATCCCCATGTAATGTTGCATACAAAGGGATTATCTCCGTTCTGACCCTGTCAAAATAAAATACAAATTACTTGTTGGCAAAACTTAGTCAAACTGTCCTACATAAGAAAGCTGAGGATGTGTGTGTACTCAATTTATTTTTTTAAATATGTTAGAAATTACACACATAACTATGCACAGCTTAGGAAAAATAAAAATATTAAAATATAACTTGAAATAGCAATTGCCTACTTTACAATTTTTCCTAGTTAGTGACTATTCAATTTAAAAAATTTGAAATCGAGATATGTAAGGAGCGTTTTATTTTTTTTATAGTTATTTACCTTTTTAAATTTCTTAAAATTATATATATAATTTTTTTCTCTTGGAATATTTGAACTTTAGTTTTGGATACGTATGATTTTGTTTACTCAAGCCTCAACCTCACTGGTTCATGTACTACTATAAAATTAAGATAAAGTTTGAGAAGAATTTTCCACGTATAAAACTTAAGGTGGTATGAAGCGAGAAGTTCGAGGTCAAATTTAAGTGAAATAGTTTCCTGGCTCGTCGTATAGGAATTATGTATGTATAGTTATGGTAGTTTCATTCCCTTCTCCTTATCATAACACCTAATTGTAAATCCTACCAAGTTATACATCTATGATGAGTAGGACTAGGAGTACTGAAATTATATTTTTAAAGATAGCATTGAAAATATTCGCTACATAGACAAAGAATGCAATATATAAAAAGAAACAGAATATAGCTAAGAAAAACGTTATATATTCAAGCGTATGAATTGAAAGTTCCTACTAGGTACCTACTTTATTGGGGTAATATATTATGTAGTATATACGATTGCTTTTGATTCAAAAACCTCAAAATCATTATCAATTATGTGTAAATGGAATGAAACATTCTTTTTGGTTGGGAGAAACAGAATTGTAGAAATTGCTGTAATGTAAATACCAACCATATTTGGTTGTGTTTTGTGGTAGTTGTCGCGGTGGTATGCTCTGTTGGCCTTGGCGTTGCATTGACTGTGGGTTTAGTTTGGTTTGGTTAGCTTTGTTCAAGTCGTCAAAATACAGTGGAATAAAAGGGAGCGGGACGAAGATGGAAAAGGAGGACCAGAGGGATAAGTAGTCTGAGGATGAAGACATGAAGATGGAGGAAGACTAAGAGGACAAGAGAGAGAGAGAGAAAGTGAGATAGAGCGAAGACTCGGAATGGTGTGTGATATGGCATATAGTAGTACTAATAAGAGAAGCAAACAATATATTATTTATAACCGTCTTTCGCCTCGGCAAAATACAGCATTAGCAGCTTCAGTTAGCAATTCCAACGAGGAGGCAGACAGAGAAAGAGACAGAATGAAAGCGTACCCAAGTCAAGCAATTTTCTCTCTCCAGCTCCAGCCCAAAGTCGTCTTAAGTACATAGCCAGAGAGAACAGAAACCAAAACAGGAGTGAGAGACAGAGAGAGACTCAGACCCCGGACTAAGAATATAGACATATAAACCTATTTACACCGTATACAGTGCCCTCCTATGTACCTATACCTACCACGTATATACTGTACACAAGGAGAGCCATCAGACTCATTGGATCCGGAAAATTCTGCGGAATTACCAACTCTCGATCCTTCCAGGAGCTGAAAATTTACTATTGCTAATATCTTAGGAAGGAACATAACTTATTTCGATTATTATTACTTCCACACATACATGTACCTACCTACCTACCTTCCTACTTACTCCCTCCCTATGCTCCGATCGCACTCACTATCGCACAGGATGGCATGAAGCGGCGAGCGCAATGTCGAATGTAGATTGGAGATATTTGAGGAGGACGAGGAAACGGCTTCATTCCAAACCAAACAGTATCTGCATCTATTCTATTTCTGCAAAACCCATTATATTCCACTATTCACCCAACGTCCAACTATACTATAGGCATTTCCAATACTATCCAGTATCCATCCTCCCTCAGCATTGGTATTGGGTATTGGGCTGGATATTGACGTCGTGATACATAGGTCGTCGTGTATAATTATGCATGTAGGTAGACTGTACTTATATGACAGGAAATAGAGCCGTGTGTGGGCTCTATGAGTTCAAGGTGCGGACTTTAGAGATAGCTGTAGCCTGTAGCTATATAGGTAGATATATTGAAAATGTAAGTGAGGGAGAAAGCCAAAGCCAATGCCAAGTCAAGCCGAATTGGAAGTGGAAGCCGAAGCCGAAGCCGTCTGAGGCCAAGGACCGGAAACTTTTACCAAACAAAGAGAACCAGAAGCCCGTTCACCCACCAGATTGTCTCTGCCAATTCCAATGACCTGTGTAATTCCGGATCGTCCACCGTGATTACGACAAGAATGAGGAGATAGCGAGTAAGAAGAGAAAAGGGAAGCATTATTTTAGTCTATGCATCCCGTAGCTTTCTCTCGCCTCCTCCCTCAGATATCCATACCGACACACACACACTAACAATAAGACAAGAAACAGGGAGCAGAGTCCCATTTAACGTTCACGCTCACCGTTTACACTAAATAGCGTCGGAGCGTGTGTCCGTAGAAAGTAGAATGTAGAGTCAAAGTATGTAGCTTGTGTATCATATCCTGTATTGATATTGTTATGGCATGAAATGAAGCGCACATACCATACCAACCCATGCCCCAGCATACCAGCACCAGTACCAGCACCAGCACCAGCACCAGCCCATAAACATGGACAGCTCTTAAGATGTTTTTGCTTCTATGGGGAGGAAAGTAAATGGTGTCTGAAATATTACATTTCAAACGGAAGCTCATACTGTACGGATTTCCTCCATGTATCTTCCTCTTATGGCCTCTGTCACTGTGTGTTAACTTATGAATCAATCCTTCCTTTCCTTTCTCTGCATTCAAGTATATTTAATCACCACAATTACAAATTATTTCCTATTCATTCCAAGCCTCAGCATCCAGCTCCCTCCTCGCATCTCCTATCTTCTCTATTTCTTACAGACTAACAGCACTATACTTACACATGCCATGTCCTGTCCTACCTAAGCTCTACTTCAACTGATACGCTCCACTAACATTTGAATACTACAAAACTACCAACTAACCCACAAATCTATAACTTTCTAAATAGGAATTTTACTTTTATTTTGCTTTGTTTGTACCGTTTGTATTACAAATGCACATTAAGCACATCCAATAGGAAAGTAGAAGATTGGGGAGACGAAGTCTATATGCGATGCAAAGCTTGTATTTTAAAAATAATGCATAATATGTACAATATTTAGAGCAACAACAAGTTTATGACAAAGACGACGTGTTTGTGCTTGAGATTAAAACAAATTGATAGAATTAAAGAATTCCGTAGGAAGGGAGAAGAATATATGGGGGGAAATTTTGTCTTGTTTCGTTTACCCTTCTGCCCAGGGCAATGGCTCCGCTCATTCCCCTCACCCACAACAACATCGCAGTCACCGTCTCATAAAAAAGGGAAGGTAGATATTTTATGGGTGAGAATGAAGAATTGAAAAATTGGCCGAGACGTGAAAAATGTTGATAAATGAATCAAGCTATTAGAGTGAGTGGGTGAAGTTTGAGGAGATGGAATGAGTTCTCGCATTTGTCTTGAAATAGTTTTGTTTTTCGTTTGTAGTTCCGTTAGCGTTCCACTTCCGATCCGACAGCAGCAGCCAAACAAACCCGAGCCTAGACCCATCTCCATCATGCGTGTACATACTAATTCTTCTTTTCTTTCTCCGTTGTCTTATTGCTCACGAGGCTCTCTTGCCTTTCTCCTTCCGTTTTGCTTTAAAAACCAAACCACCGTGTTTTTTGGTGGGTCTGACGCTGGGAGATGTGGTTTGGTGTGGAAATAAGACTGACGATGAGGAAGACTGAGAGAGACGGAGGGAAAGGAGAAAAGTGTGTGATGTGTGACAGACGAGGAAGGGATGGAAGGTGTCAGGTGTGAGACATGGAGCAACACTCCAACTATCACTTTCATTTTTTCCCCTCATTTTACCCAGCACATGGCATATTTCTCCAACTTAGTTCACTTACACCCAACCAAACCACTGACAGACAGAAGGCTCATAGTTAATGGCTTTGCCACGGCTCCACACATATCTCTAATAGCATCACATTGACAGGAAGGTAGGTACTGTAGCCTCAAGTAGTCCCACAGTACAGCTCTCACTCATACACAGGCGAGTCCAGGAACCAGCAACAGCAAAAGATGGAGCACAACGGGGCAGTGGAAGAGTACAACATACGTTCCAAGAGCCTCAAACATTTACCACGACTACAACTATACGACTACAATACTCAATACCACACACTACTGCACCGCCTTCAGGAATTACTTGAGCCGAAAAAGTTCAGTGGAGTGCATCTTAAAGCTACTCACTCGTAAACTATCCCATCATCCCATCACATCAGGACTATACTTCTCTGTCCCCGTCCTCCATAGGTGGTCATGGAGATGGGGATGGAGATGGACAGGGGCAGGGGACACTTATACTACACTGATCTGAACACGGACGATAAGGATAAGCGGAATAAGTGGATTATCTATATACAACCTCTACATCTACTACCATTTTTAGTTTCAAATTCGAGGCCATCCCACACCTGGAACTGGGACTGGGACTGGAGCTGCCGGGAATGTGTGGGAAAGAGATGGAAGCCGCGTTTTCATCCCAAATACATATATGACTTTTGAATTGGGTTTGGAATAACTATGAGGTCAACAAGTTCCTTGGGATGGATGATGTGGAAGGATGAGACTGGGAAATATAATAATGCTAACGTTGCCCTGGCGCCTTCCATCCTGTAATCGGAATCTTGATGATTTCTATTTCTGGGAGTACTAAATGCGGACAGAGACGGGAAGGGAAAGGAAAACGAGGACGAGTACGGAATGGAATGGTCGTAATATTCAGTGTAAAGTTGTACGTCTCCCATCTTCACTATCACTTTGAGTGCGGAGCGAGCGCGGACAAAACTTTTTCAGTGTGTCATCATCATCCAGTGAGGCAGAGGAAGGGAGGAGGTAGGAGAAGAAAGCAGCACTGGCAATGCCGTCTGTGCAGTATGTAGTATCTCTCTCGCCAGGACGGGAACGGTGAAGGTTCCTGGGAGTCCTATAGTCATATAGTTGGGAGTTGGACTCGGCTATGGAGCTGGAGTGGAACTAGAAATATTTATGACCCCACAATCATAATCCAATGCTGAGAGAATAGATGAAAGAATTCTCTGGCTATCAATTAATTCCTTTTCCAGGACGGAGACGACAACGAGAACGACAGGGAAAAGGATGAGAAGGGCTCTGGGCTGCTGGGGACTATGGGAGAGAAGAGCGGGAAGGACAACAGAGAGAATAACTACTATCTTTTACACAGTAAAGTCAGAATATGATTCACGCTCCGTTTGGGCTCAATAGTACGTTCTTAACGTAAATGACCTGTACCCGTATGTTCACCAAACTTAAGAACAAAGTTTTTTTTTTATTTTCTTGTCCTCATCAGCATCATTTCATCCCATACTACGAACTACATGCTCCTTTTTCTAGCTCTACTTTGCTTCTTCACTATCATCTCAAGACGCGTACCGTACCGGTACCGCTCACTTTCTATTTTCTCCCCATCTCCAACTTTTACTTTTGCTCCAAGTAGACACACACACACATAATATTTTTCTAATTCCTCATTTAATTCCATGTTTTTTCTAAACTAAACAATGTCTCGAACCCGCCATGATTTGTAAATTAATTAGTGAATTTATGAAATCTCAAGTTAGAATTTATTGATTCTGGTAATTAATTGTATAGTTGATATAATGTTCAAATTCACTTATGTGTCTAAAATCCAATCGTTATGAATGACTACCGTTAGAGACTTTACGGCATATTTTCCAAGTTTTTCAAAAAATATTTTCTAGGACAATCCACCAAAATAAAGTGGGATTCCAAGTGTAATGGAGACGTTGCTTTGTGAGGAGATGTGATGAATTTGAAATAAAATAGATGAAGACTCGCGGGATGGGTGGGCGGTGGAGACGGAGACATGGAATGATAATTTAGAAAAAATATATGTAATCGAGAATGTCAGTTCCCACTTACATCCAAATCCAACTATCCTCCCTCCACCCTTGGACCACCCTGGCGTATCACCGTATATTATTAACAAGCACTTGTAAAGTGGCTATCTATCCTTCCTTTTTGTATCTCCCTCTTCCTCCTCCTCCTCTGTCTGTAGGAGCTGTAACAAAGGGAAATAGAAAAATTCCAAGTTTTCGAAGCTAACCCTCATCTCCTCTGCCGTGGTCGTACATTCTCTCTCTCTACATGATATACTGGGACTGGGGTAGACTTGTTTAGTAGGTAGTTTAGTATTGAGTGTGGGTTGTTGGTTGGGATTCTAGGAGAATGGTTGTTGTAGGTAGTCTTGGGCTTTGGCTTTGATGTTGCTGTAAATTGACTCTGTTTTTTTTTTCGAAGTTCATTAAAAAATCGGAAATGATACAGTGGGTCCCATGTGATGAGTTGCTGGAAACAATCATCATTCGAGGAAATTATAATTTAGTCAGGACGACAAGGAGTAAGTGGGATGGAGTGCGGAGATCCGTAGAAAAAAATGATTCAGTCCTCAAAAGTTTTCCTACTACTTTTTCCCCGTCATCTCTCACATTCCACTCTCATTTTTCTATGGACTCTTACGTCGTCTCTCCGTCCTTCGTCTTACGTCCATACATTCTTCCTTCAACTATAAAAAACGACAACGATAAGGACAAGCAACTCTTCCTCAACTATCATACTATCATTACATGTCGTTCTTTTTTTTTCTTCTTCTCTCCTCTGCTACTTTCTCCTTTGGAAAGGGAAAGGCAAGGGGAAAGGACAGGAATACTCTGTTAGAGGACTGAACACCGACCCGACCCGCCCGCCTTCCAGTCACAAACTCAAAACTTTATACAATTCTAAATTCGAAACATTCATCCCATGCAAACCAAAAATAGTTATAGAACAATATAAGACTAGAAAATAACAGGAATAATATTGCGGTAACCGAAGTGAAAACCACTAGGTTGTACATACGTAGACTTAGTTTGATGGCATGCAGTACACCATGTATATATGTGCACAATACGCATGCTATGCTTTGTGTGGGGTACAGCAAAGGTGTTGTAGAGAGAGAGAGCTGATTCTGATATTGTAGTAAAAAGGGAAAGTAAAAAAAAAGAACCAAAAAAACTGGCACTGGATTGTAAATGGAGAAAGGAAGCAACCCCCATGTGGAAGGTATTATTCGTATAAAGCTGAGGATAAAAAAATGTGTCCCTTTACCGGAAATTGACCCCTGCCGTGTGAAAGTATTTAGAAATGGAAATTCGAGGTTGGGAAGAAGATCCGTTGGCTCAATCTCAGACTTTACTCATGACCCCGTATCATGCTATCTGCCTATCTCCCATCCCATATCTCCCAAACTAAACTATCTCACCATCATTTCACTCCACATTATACATATGTAATATACCTATACGTCTACAATCTACATTCCCGAGCCCTGTATTTCACAAAAGTGTGTGTGTGGTAGTGTCAGGTCTAGGGCTCAGGGAGTAGGGATAGATGCACTATGTGGCACTGCATCATTTCATATATATCCTTACCTACCTACTTTTTTACTGTCTACAATAGTATAGATAGATATCTTGGTATTTCTTTGCCGGGAGTAGCACAAAAGTATGCAGGATAGTCTCGTGTGTGTACATGCAAATGCTCTTCCCTTCCACTCCCATTGGTTTCGGTTCTGGTTTTGGTTTGTCGTCGTTGTCGTTGTCGTTGTCGTCCTCCTCCTTCTCCTCCACCTCGCGTTGTGCTTTCTGCTCTCAGGCTTTCACTCCACTTGACATTTTGCCACTTAAAGAAGGCGCTAGAAAAATCCATGCACTCATGCATGCATGTCTGATTCTCATGGCAAACGTTTGCCGCCACGGGATGTGTCTCTCCGTCTCCGTATATATGGATACTTAGAGTCTAAGGACATGCGACATACAGAGAGAGCTTGACGTTATGGGGACGGGAGATAGTAGGGAATTCTTCTCCATGTCTATAGCTACAGAATGTGTGTAGATTTTCTAGTTAAATGAACCTTTGTCGGCCACACGAGAATGACAATGAGACCATCCATATTATTACACGGTGTACATTACACGGTACACCTCACCTTCAATTCCCGCTCCTCCGTCACCATTACAGGGCATAACCATAGCTGTATAAAGCTGTAGAACCTAACGTCTTCCACTTTCTTCACGTCCAATTCTCCTCAACAGAAACACTCTCCCAGAATTCTCACTGTCTCTGTCTCTACACTTGTGCTTTCTTTTTCGGTCCCAGTCCTATCTTCTTGTCTCCTCTCGGCCTCCCTTTCATTCATTCATGATGAGGAGCGGTATGTGTAGGAATTGTGGGATGGAGACAGGACGAGCTCGTCCGTGAATATATGTAGCCGTAGCCGCGTAGTGTCGTGGAGGGATGGAGCAGGTAAATGGGTATGATGACGGAGCCACCTTAAGTCCCTTCATGACAACGACTCCTCTTTGAAATGAAAGTCGTATTTCATTGTTAATTGCAACACTCTAGGCTTTAATTCCAACTTGGATCATATTGTAGCAGAAGCAAATGTAGTCATTTTCTCTCTTTTCCTCTTCGTCTACTCCCCTTCTATATTTACATCATCAAACTAACTCCTCTGTCGCTGTACTCATGGCCCTCATTTTTACAGACCAAGACTTTATTTTCTGTTCTCCTCCATTTGTTTCTTGAACTCTCGTCATCACAATAGACTACAGCTTCCCTGTTCCTGACTGGTATCTGCAACATTATTCTTATTTCCTGCAGTCTTTTAGGCCAAAAATCAAAGCCAAGCCAAAGAAATATCAAGAATCCAAAACGTAAATAAAATTGTTTCAGGTCTTACGATTAATTCTCATCCTCAGTTTAATGGAATTAAATAGGGAATTTCATGAAAATATTCATGGCTTTAAAAAGCGTTTTTGTTAAAATCAAATGATAATTATATGTTTATGCGAGTGAATTCAACGTACAACGAAACTACGCGCGATGAGAAGGATGACAGACATGGTGTAGGGTATTTGAAATTCATTGTTGAGGACGTTGACGTTGTCTCCCTTGTCGTTTCCTCCTTGCTGCCGTCTTCGTCATAACACAGCGTCCAAATGCAAAGACGATGTTTCCCATTTTCCTGCATGTTGATTTTAATTTAAGGATGAGGTGCTATGGGGGTACACGGTGAATAACAGGGACTAAGTTGGCCACATAGCGCACACTTCTCCGAGTGCTATATACTGAATACTGAGAATATATTAAGTAGGTAATGCCTGGAAGACTTATCGTTAGATTAGTGGGCCGGAGAGATGCAAGCTCATCAAGTGAGAAATAGTGGAGGTTGAGTCCTCCTCGTTCTCATTCAGTTATGATTTCCTTAGAAATGGTAAACTGGTGAGTTAGGTGTCTACTCTGCTCAGCTCTGCTCTGAGACTGGATGGATAGATAGCCTGTGAAATGGAAATCTTCATTTGCTTCATTTGCTTTGGTTTGGCTCAGATTGTAATGGAAGGTAGAGTGAGTGAGAGAGTATGAGGCAGAGCTCTGTGTTTCTATTTCTACGACTACGACTACGACTCTAGATAATGTATGGGGAGTAATATCCGGAAATCTGGATGATTATATGAAAGGCTGGTCTGGTCCTGGTCCTGGTCCTATTCGAAGTCGAATGCTCAAGTCGGCTGAGTTCAACATGAAAACATGCTTCTCCTGTTACCTCATCATCCTCCAAGTCAACATCGGCCAGCACTGTAGGGCCAGTTACCAGTTCCGTTCCTACAATCTACAGCCCAATGTTCACACAGACCTCAGACAAATACCAATAATATTATCTATAATTTCCTACGTACCTACCTACCTACCTACCTAACTTTATCTATGCTCTTCAGCATAGACATTTTGAAGGTTGTAATAGAATTCGAATTCGAATCCTTAGAGCTGGCAATGTGCAACGGGAATTGGTACCATGGAAATAAGGGTTAAATAGGAAGTGCAGGAAAGGAAGGCCTACATGTATGATAGTGGCGTGAGTACATTGCAGAGTAGTAAGTAGTATGGACGAATATAGAAATAGGTAAGAATGTGAAAGTGCGGATATTTGTATGTACTATTTGGGTAGGATGACGAGAAGAGTTGATGTCTGCACTGGTGTAAGTTGGTTCGTTGGTGGGTTGGTAGTACTTGGACTAGGGTTGGAATGAGAGCCAGGATCGGAGAGAGAGAGAGACAGAGAACTATAGAAAGTAAGGGTAAGTAAAGGAAAAGAGCCACCGCGATTTGAGAGGAGATTTTGGGCTTTAATTCTCAGTGGATGTGTGTGCCGCAGCCCATAGTTTTTATCTTAGTATAATTAGCGTCGCAGACGTAATTGACGTATAATTTTGAATGATTGCACATTTACCGAATTTCCTTCTCGCAGCAAACGAATAAGCTCTCCTCTCCTCACACTTTATTCTTTCCTACGCCCTATCTATCTATAACTTTATAAAGCTCTTACGTCTCCCAGTACCAGTACCAGCACCAGTCTACCCAGACAGAGAGAGAGTACTAACGGTCTACAACGGAGCAGAACTAACATCCCAACCAACCAATTCACTCGCTCTACTTTCTATTTTCTATTCCCTTTTCCATTTCTCCTGTCTTGTCGTTAACTCTCTCATCCTTTCCTAAGGAACTCAACAACACATATTTCTAAATTTCTACAGTTACAATGTATATAGTCACTTCCAACCCTAGTATTCGAGCAAACCAACAGCTCAGATCTAAATTTAAATTCAATCGTTTAGACGATTCTTTCATTTCGTTTTTCTATAAGTATACGCCTATTTTTTAAGTTTTCAGGAATATTTGTTTAGTTAACTAACACTAGTATACTTCCTGCTATAGGCCAAGAACAACATCATAAGTATAACCGGGCAAAATGGGCAAGTTTGACGTGCCACACAAATCCAAGTAGGCAAATACTATCGTAATCAGTACCATCATCTATTTTGATTTCAGAGAATTTTGAAAACTTATTGTTAAAAAGACAGGAGTCTAAAGTATAGCCTATTACATAGTGATAGTGAGGATATAACAAAGACAAATACAAACCACATGAGTAGTCGGAATATCTCGAATGAGTAAGGTAACATGATTCGAGGACAGTTAAATAAATTCTACGATAATAACAATATCTCATCCTTCACTGCTCCCTATAGCGTTCAATATTAAATTCGTGTCTGATATTGTCAATCTATTGAGAGAGCAAGACGAGCACTTTACTCGTCGTCAAGGACACATCTTTGAGTAGATACCCAGACAAAGAGTATGCGAGAAGAGCATCCCCATATATTTCCCTGCCCGCCCCACTCTCCTTTTAACCAACGCTAATGTTCCCATCTATTTAATTAAACTCGGAGAGATTGCAAGACCGTGAGCTATCTATCTATACATTGTCCCCGGACACACTATACGAAAACGTATACTAAACATGATTTTGTAATTACCATCTAACATTACTTTCACTTACCCTCATTAATACTTCACAATATTATAACAGAGTATATACTACATATGGATTTTCACAAAATCAATTTCATTTAGGTGCATTAATAGTTAGCTGGTTTGTAGGCAATTGTCGTATTCCGTAATTTCTCCGACAGTGGAATGCCGAAAGCAACTGTACATTTATATTTTTTTCTTATATTTTAAAAGAATATTAAGATACTTGTTCACTTACTGTTTACCATTTTATATTAAAATTAATCATTAACGATCCTAAAATAAAAAGTAAAGTTACTAAAGGAATACGTAGGAAGCCCCTTGAAAAATAATTTGAATTTGAGTGGATATTATTGCACACATCCCATCGTTCAAAATTGGGTCGAATTTTTTGTTCTAAAAAACGATTCCAAAATCGGCACAGTAAGCAACAAGCAATTGCGGTGGACTTGGAGAAAAAATCTATTTATGAATCTGGTACCAGCTAAGTACATTATGGAGAAATGAGATTTGAAGACAAAAAATACATCAAAAAGCGTTAAAATACATATTTATTTCATGTTAAGTCAAATCATTGTCAGTGAGGGAATACATCCCGGTGAAGAAAATCAACTTATTAACTATAAAATTAATCCTAATAAACTGTAAGTTAGGTAGGTTTACGAATCTAGTTCTGATACGGTGTTACCATCCTGGTTAAACAAATATGGTATTCAAAATAGGTCTTCCAGATATTACTCACAAGGCCAAGACATCAGCCAGCTACAATTAAGTACACACTAGTTCAATAAAAGACCTTGTTTGGATAATGGGTGAAGGAATATGAACGTGCGTGAAATCGTGGGAAAAAATAGCGACAAAAATAACAATAAAGTAAACATTTTCCCTGTGGTGCAATGAAATTTAGAAGGTATAGTTTTAAAGAGAAAAATTAAAATTCATCAGAACACATTAGAAAATTAAGATGGGTTTGTTCAGCTACATCTTGTTAATATAGACATTGAAACTATCATTTTATGGAAATACAGTGGGAATATAACTTTCATGCTGACACATTAAACTACATTATGTATAACGCAGATTAAACTAAATTAAATTAAACTTAAATATGTACTCGATGAACCTCCCGATTAGATCTCAGTTGTTTGGATTTCAGTTCACTTTAACTCGTCGACTTCAAACTTGAAAATCAGTTCCACTTCATTCCATGGTGATGGTATGTTCGCAAAAGCAGTAGTGTCACAGTAGAAAGGAAGGAATTGTGAAAACGTAGTTTTGAAGCTCGACATGGTATGCACACCCTGTTTGTATATAACTAAATGGGGACGACAAAAAGCAAGTCCTTATTTCTTCAGTACATTGCATAAGCATAACACACGGTGTGG
The DNA here is from genome assembly GCA_034695245.1 of Dicyrtomina saundersi. NCBI lineage: Eukaryota > Metazoa > Arthropoda > Collembola > Symphypleona > Dicyrtomidae > Dicyrtomina > Dicyrtomina saundersi. The sequence goes on along the minus strand of JAQFZE010001996.1, from coordinate 1,743 downwards.
GTGAAGGGGGCTGAAAAAGGAGATGTTTTTCAAAAGAGGGTGAAATATTCAATGAGTATCAAAAACTATGCGGATATTGAATCAACTCACAGTCAGTCAGCAACTAAACTCAATGGGAAAACGGATGAGCATGTTGCACTGCACGAGACCCTATGCTTGCGTACATAGCTGTGCATCCTATAGATTGATTTTCATTACATAGATTTAGATACTCACCCTCCAGTTCCAGATACTTTCCTAAAGAGAAAATCTCCCATTTGGCCTGAACAACTTCGCCACTCATATTCTCCCCACTCGGCACAGTGGAGCGCACTGTCCTTTACTTTTAACTAATACGCTAAAATAATCTCGAATCTACATCCAAACTCCCCTATAAACAATCATTCGTTGCAGTAACGTTGGATTTTGGTTTCTAACGCCAACTAACGTTATACTAACGAAACTGATATTTGCAGTTATAATTTGTCGTCGTATGTACGTTATTGAAACTACTGTATTTTAACGTCCAAGAATTATGTAGATGTGATCACAGCGGTTACGTATGGTTATTATTTCAAGTTACTTTTTGACGTGTTTTTAACCATCCATCAACGTTGCGCTTTGACGATTTTGACGCATGCGTGGCTCCTACAGCTACAGGGGCGTAAACCTTTTATTTTTGTCAGCACGCGTCGACAGCACGACGTTACCTTAACGTATTACCAAGTTACTGTCCTACGCCGCCTATGAAGTACTATTGCAAATCGCATCTATCACTTATTGTCTTTTAGCGCAATATTTCAAACTATGTCACGAGGAGCTGAATCTCTATACTTTTTGTGGATTCAGTTTTCTGTAGTTTGAAATTTTAATTGCGAATCAACTGTTAGTTTTAACAATATTTTGCCAATAGTTAAGTGTCATCAACTGACAATAAACTATTTTTCACAATCAGTAAAGTGCTTCCGACGTTCAGTTAAACAGTCATATTTTAAGCATATCATATTGTGAATATACTTAATAATCTGCAGTTTACTGCATGTTATATTATATTCTGCTGTGTAGTGTAGTCCTTGAACGCAACTGGTTGAACTCGTCTGAAACTTTTAACGTTGACTATGAGATTATTCGTTCAAAGAATTCGAAACTATTCACAAATTAAACATTAACAATAATCCTCAACGGTGTTTACATTTAATAGTGTTTATTGGAGTTGCTTCTTTCAATTTATTATGTTTTGAGATATATGTAAATATAACGAGTGACCTCGATCAAGTAGATTGTTTTGGGCATCATGATTTAGTTTTGAAAAGATGTAACTATTACTGCATGCGCTAATTATTAGTTGTGGTTCCTGCTACTAGAAATCGTGTGTTAAACTTTGCTTCGTAATTCATGATAATGTTGTAGTTATCCTAATATCAATTGAATAAAAGCAGTGTTTGGTGAATACAGTTGTGAACTGCATATTTATATTACATATTTAGTTATTAATTGCGCATAGGATGAAATTAGAATTGGATCAAAGCTGTAGCGTGGTCGGCATACTGGAAAATAAAAGGTTCCTGGTACGTTCAACGTTAACGTTTCTGGAAGGTTCAACCTCGTCGTCGTGATATCGTCAGAAAGTAACGTCCTGCCCACGTAGATCTCGCGGACATTTTGTAGTTACCATAACGTTAAAATGGACGTTATGCTGTAACCAACTACTGTTGTATTTTGTTCACAATTGTTGGTGAAGAAAAACCAGAAAGTCCAAACTAA
>JAQFZE010001995.1:0-15853 GCA_034695245.1 Dicyrtomina saundersi | reverse complement strand
CACTTGGCTACTCACTACTGATGACACCCCATGCTAAAGATAGTCATTTTTACGAAGTGGTTAATCTGATGGAAGAGGGGTCATAGGGTCATAAAAGTGAGAATTTTTTGAAGATGTCATTTGTGAACGATCCCTTACTACTAGTTATTATGCATAAAATAGAACAGCAAACTTATCGTTTGTAGCGAATACTGCCTTCTAATTATCACCTAGTACGAGTAGTAGGTGCAAGTTCGTATTTTTTTAAAGTTTTTGACTAAACAAAAACGAAGTAAAATTTTTCGAACCCAATAATTTAATTCGACTTTTTGTATTTGTAAGATCCCTAATTACAATGCAGAAAATCTTGCGATGAATTTATTCATAATTTAATTATAGCTTACACAGTTTCAAATGGTTAAAAAAACAATACATATACAATGTGAAATTTCGAAATACATGTTGATGATTGCTCAAACGTTCACGGTATAGGAAAAATCCTGAAAGGTGACCTTTTACTGAATTTTCACAAAAAATAGGAACATTCTTTCATCGATCATATCAGGGGCGGGGAACTTCCACTATACATATGTTACCCACTAACCTTAACTGTGTCCCATAAAGACAAACACAAGACGGCAGTTTCTCTAGACATGCTGTCACTTGTACAACGTGATCTTATTAATGAGTTGAGTTACAAGTATAAGGTTGTGTATTGTTTCACTGCCATTGTCACTATATAGGTACAATAAATTAGATAAGTATTTTTGATCTTGATTTGAAAAGTGCGAAGATTGCGCCATGTTGACACAGCTGTAGATACGAATATTCTTGAAATGAATAATATTGACTGATTCGGTGATGACACTGCATCAGTGGTCACTGGTTGTGATGAAGGTGATTTCCTGCGGACATGTGTATTGTTTACTTTGGGTGTGCAATAATCTTACATATGTACGATGTGAAGTAAGAAAATTCTGCTGGGGTTTAGGAATCAAAACAGTGCACAGAAATATCACATATCTGCCTATCTGTCTCGCCAGTTTCGTTGTACATATTATTGGAATTGTTTACATTATATATTTTTATTATTAAATGCCAGTGTCGTAGATTGGATTACTAACTATTTCAGGATTGCCGAAAAGGCCACAAAATCGTAATGTTGAAATGGCTAAAAACCGGCTAAAATGGCATCAATAGCATAAATGGTCAAGTAGATAACTGACAAGGTAAACATATTCAAATCATAAATAAACTAGGCTATAACATTTCCAAGCTAAATAATCCAGCGAATCTATCCATTCTAAATTCCAAATAAACAATTTCCAAAAACACCAAATTTCTTGTACATATGAGGTTCCTATTGGGTACGGTATTGCAAAAATTCAATTCGACAATTTTTGCCATTGTTGCCAGCAGTTGACCAAAATAATAGCCGGTTATAACTGGATTAAATGCCATTTGAGCCACCCAGTTAAAACCACCTAGCAACCCTAAAAAATTGTAAACTCAAAAATAATAATCATGTAAATTGTGTAATGATATGAAAAAAGGTAAATCAGAGAGTTAAACAAGCCTCTTTTATATTTTGTATAGAAATAACCAGGGCAGGACGAAGGAACTGCATTTAGACAGCAATTTGTTTCCATACAAAAACCACCATTTTGATTTTATTGAGGGGTTTCCTTTTCAAACCAAAATGTTGTATTTACGCATGTTTAAGAAAAGTTTAAAATGTTCTATTTACTTGATTCTGTAATGTGCAAAATGTTCGATTTACATGTTTTAGAAAAGTGTTAAAATGTTTTATTTGAATGTTTTTGAAACTTTCAAAATTTCTCTTTTTAAAAAGTCAAAATGTTCAATTTACATGTTTTTTGAAAATCCAGGAAACAGCTCAACGGTATGAAGCTTTCCTTCAAAGCTTTTTATAAATATGTGTATCGTAAAGCGCCAAATAACTCCCGTGTGTCTTTTAACTCCCGGGCCCCGAATAACTCCTATAGTGTTTTTAGCATTGAGTAAAATGTAGGGGATTATGTTTTCTTTTTACTCTGGTTTCTAATTACTCGCTCCCGGATTTGCAACAGTTTGATGTAAAAATGGATGGGCAACCAATGGCTTACCTGATGCTAATCCTGTCTTGTATGGCTCGGTGCTAGTACGGTACAGGTCATTGAAGGGTTTGCTCTCTGGTTCTTTCTGATAACTTCCACTTACTGTCGTTGCCTAGAGAAAGGACTCACCACTGCTGTGTGGCAGGGGACGGGGATAGGTGAAAGCGTAATATGACCGAGACAAATCAAATGGTAGCCTCCTATCTCCTGACGCACACAGTGATAATGAGTCTGGTTGTATAAACTTCGGTTAAATCGATCTAATAAGCATTTATTTATATTTATTTTTTAGTTTCAGTATTTCAATATTTCTTGAGACTTATAAAAATTACAACAATTCGGTCCGAAAGCTCGGCTTATTATTAATTTAAATAGAAAGCAGTATTATCAAAGTAAAGTTAAGTTTCGCTATTGCGCTCAAAAGTGAGTAAAAAATATAATAAAAAGTTTTTACAATCAATAATTAGGTCATTGCAAAGTTTAGATGTGTTCATTCATTAAATTTAAAGAAACCATAAAAACATGTAAGTACTCTAATTTCTAAAAGAAGCAGATCGCCATAAGTTATGTAAACCGTAAACATAATATAATATTACAATAATTACTTGTTTGTGATACTGCATATTATTATATCTTCTTGCAATTACAAAACCATGGATATCTAGTGTTCCTTTAATATTGCTAAAAATGATATTTGTGCTCAATTGCAGATGCTCAAAAATTCCCGAGTACCCGACCGACGGATTAGTCTTACATGGAGAATGAATCGGGATTTTAATATTTTGTATTTTATTGTGAATAATGCTTTGCTGCAATTTTGTTGAAAAAGCAAAACAAAGAGTACCGCGTATTTCCTGTAATATTGAATCCCGTCTACTATTAAAATTCCAACCTCCCCCACAATTACAGGCCCAGCTACTAAATTTAATTTCAAGTTGTCCTGTTTTAAATGTAATATAGGTTTATAGGTAGGGTAATATACTTAAAGTTAGCACATACGCAAACGTCGCAAACAAATTCGAACTTACAAATTATCATAAACGAAAATTTATTCTAACATAATAAATCAATTTTCCTTCGTACAATAATATAAACAATAATTAACTACGCTTTTGATCTGAAATGCATTCAATAGAAAAAGCAAACTTTATATTTTATCTATGACCCGTAATTACCCAACTAGCGCTTCCGCACAAATTATTTGAAGATAAATAGATAAGAACACATAATTCCGAATTATGTAGACTGATACTGGGGGTTCAAAGTATTGTAAATTATGGAAACAAAAAATTCGCACGTTTAACATACATAATTAAAATATTTAACATTTGAATGTACAACAACCGTTTTAGGCTGGATTTTATTGTACCTACTTATCGATTTCTTATATACTATAATTTAGAGAATTTACGTGATGGGAAAAACTTAATTTATGAGTAATTAAATTATCCGTGTATAACCACAGCCCCATGTACAATTACAGACCCGTCCACATTTACATACTAATCAAATTTTTGGCCTCCCAGACCCGTCTACTATTATGCTATTACAGGCCCGTCTACTATTACAGGGAATAATTTGCGAAAAAATTGAAGCAAGATCTTTCCCCTCATATGAACATTACTCTCAAAGCTAAATATAGGGTTTTATTTGATGTGATATATTTTTAGTTTGAGAGTCGAGAGGCGAAAATAATGTATTATGTAATTAAGAACTCCGGCGCTACATTTAATTTGTGATTAGTAACTAATTAAATAGCTGAAATAAGTCATTATATATTTAAAACGTTTACATTACAGGAATTGATGAAGAAACAATTGCTTATTTTTAGAACCCCCCCCCCCCCTAATCCACGGCTGATTACAAATTATTATGCTGAACAATTCATGGTAGTGAATTCTTGACACTAGAGATCCACGAAGCTTGTGATTTAAAACCATAAATATTTACTGTCAGGATTCGTGTTCAGCAAATATTATACGGTTACGGTTGGAATGAAGTGAAAACACAAAACTGTCAATTCTATATATATTGTGCTGTAGTCCTGTATTTTGGAAAAATACTAACTACATTTATTACACTTGGTTATTAGCACCTAGAAAAAATTGCAAATAGAAACCAAATTAACCGAATCAGCATAAAATAAAATAAACAGACAGCTAAACCCTCAATTATACATAATATTTATACCTCCTCCGGTTTAATAATTTATTGTGAACCTATGAGATAGAAATGATTTGTGTACAGGGCAGGGGGTAATGCGACATAAATAAACTTCAGGAAAATGATCAGGCATGCAATTTATTTGGATCTTATATTTCTTTCTCTGAAAACCGATATTTTAAATAATTACAATTAGAACGAGAATTGAGGCCTCAACTATTGCGACCGGCACCGGCTAAGCTGCTTGAATTCCCATTTGTTAAAATATTTTGAAGTTCGAAGTTGTAGTATCATCTGAAGATTGAACTTGGAACTTTACCAATAAATATATTCGTATATACTTACAGGTACAGTGGTACTTATCTATACATAGGTATAATTTCCTTATATTTAATTCGACTCATTGCACAATGTCTAAAACACTTGCACCTAAAAGCCTTGGTAATTATCTACCTAGGTATCTCGATAATAAACTGATTAAAATAAAAAGTGTTCTGCACCCAAATAGAATTAACATCTATAATGTATCGCATAGTAAACCATCCTTATACTCACCTGTATGATTAATTAATCCTATTGTGCGGCAAAATGTGCGGCAAAAAAGGTGTGCGTATTATGCATTCTCCTTTCTACAAAAATAATACAGAAGCTACCCAAGTACTTACTTATGTTGTCGGCATCGGCTCGGTATCCACCTAACCTACATAGTACTTGGAGCTATGAAATTCAAATTGTCATTATAAAATTACCCACATGCATAATTAAATTACACGATTCAATTGTAATTATGAATGCGAATGCATCAATGTCATTATTAATACAAACGTGCACAGAAACAGAAACGCACACAATTAACATCAATGCATCATTTTACGATATCCTGTATGCGTTATGAGAAGGCCTTTGCCTTTACGCATTAAGGAATTACGAATCAATAAAAAATTATAATTTGATATCAACACTCAACAACACAAAACATACCTTCAACATTTTCTATGCCTATCCGCACACCTACTACAGTACCTACCTACCTACCTACATGAATGCATGCACAATTCATTGCGTAATCACAGACGTAATCCCAATCCAACATCCAGCAACATCCCAGTCAGACACTGCAACTACTAACATTCCACATCGACGCATCTGACACCTGACACCAAAGATCGCAAGTACTTTAGTACAACAAAACATACCAAGGTAATATTACAATTTACAAGCATAAACTTTTTAACATAGTGCAACGAGAGCAGTAGACATATTATATCTTTTTTGTACTATTTGAACTCTAGGCGTGATCACCCACTCCCACATTGTCATTGTCCTGCATACTAAATTCTAAAAATTTTCCACATCAGTAAATCCTGGCCCACGGTACACGGTTGATGGCTGTCAATATTGTGGATTGTGGACAACAGGATGACATTTTTTTTAATAGGGTATGACGCCACGTCTAAGTAAACCATATTATGTATTAAAACAACCATAATAAAACTTTCTTCAAAAAATTCAAATAATCTGTAAACAATCACGAATCACCGTTGGCGTTGACGCTGGTCATAATAATGATTAGTGACATTATTAATCACAGATTCCTCAGCCACTACTCACTCATCATCAGTCGTCATTTCTTATGTACATATACATACACCTATTTTCCTCATAAAATAACACAACAGCGCTATCCAAACAAACTAAAAATATGAGTCGCACATGTGAGGATAACAAAAAACCGTGTGACTCTGTGGGAGCCATTGTAATCTTTAATTCCAGGAGTAACAACAACAACAAATAAAGGACATGTTAATAATATGTAATATGACTAAACTTACAGAAGAGATTACGAACTTCCACCATACGACATAATATCCTCGTCCTCGTCATCAGCGTGACCATTGCATTGGACGGCCAGAGCTGGAAATTTGGACGTCGGCATGATTTAGATTAGATGACACAGAGAAGCATTGCGTAATAATAATATAAAGAATAATTGACCAAAGAAAAAATATTACGAATACGACTGATTAAATTTGATATCATTTGATAGGATGAGACCAGACGGGGCTAACGATAAGTACAGCGACAGCGAGAGATGTGATGTAGCAGATCAAATTGTAATAGAAGGCTATGAGGCTGAGGCTGAGCAATTGAAAAACATGCACTGTAACAACGCCATATCAAAGGCAGTATCAAAGGATGTGAGTCATGATTATGATTATATTAAATGTACTTATATATGAATGAAAAGAAGATTCGTTGAACAATTCAACTAAAGTTTCCAACATACAAGTTCAATGAGGTGAAACCGGTTCTGTAGAAGATTTGAAAGTCCGTGCTTCCAAGACCTCAACGGTCATGTATAGCCATCAAGCAGAAGAGCAGACCAGACCGTAAGTACAGATTTTTATGCAGACTAGTTACCAGTTGCCACATGGAGCAAAAGTGTGTCGAATGGAAACCGGCAATTTGGAAAGTCAAAGAAGAGGAGAGGGTGACAAACAGCAACACTGGAACTCTCCCAATCTTCTTTTATAATATTCCATTACACAACTGAAGTAGAAGAAGTTGTAGAAGAAGACGAGAGTTTTATATGTACAGTACATAAATACAAGATATAAAGTTTACTCAGAGAGAAGAGAAGACGTCCGCACACAGACAGACAGAATATAGATAGAGATACTTTGTATATAATATAAAATATTGTTATTTTATAATATACGTGGGCTACGTTTAACGTAATAAAAGTTTTGTGTTTTGTGCTTGTTGTGTGCCTGTTTTGTTGGTTTGTAACTTTGTAGTCTGTCTGTGTGTATAATGTAAAGTGTAAAGTTACTTAATAAGTGAAAAAGTAAAAAAAGTAGTAGTGTAAATGTGTACGGTGAACTCGGGTGTACTACTACAGTGTAGAGTACAGTGTATTCTAATGTAGGAAGGAAACTAATCAAGAGTTTTACCATCATTTAGACCACGACAATATTAGATATATATAAACTGATTTCTGCTGGTTCTGATTAAATATTATTATTATTAAAAAAAGTGTCATATATTATAGATGATCAGGAATTGGGGGCTGCTGGCATTGGGGAGTATTTGTTGTCCACACCTTAGATAAATATTTATTTATTAGAAAATAAACTACTACCAACTACACTAATATAATTATAATTAATTATTAAAATTATGATAGAGGTGTTTCTTAATTGGTTCTGGAATCCAAGGGTCTGGTTACCACCTGGTACAGGTAAATTAATTAATTAACTTTTAGTTATTAGTATATGTATAACGAACGATGTCTTTTCCCGAAAATCAGTCTAATTTCGCTGTGTGATTATGACAATAAAAGCAATTTTACTTTACTTACTTACTTACAGAATGGGCGGATATCGTTCCCAATGAAAAGATTAACTATGCAAGATTTGAAGATTTGTATATTTATCCGATTCCATTTGCCATTTGTATTATTATCGTTAGATTTTTTACTGAAAGGTGAGTGTAAAAGTTTATATTTTTATCTCTATTATATTCTGGTTCTGGTTTTTTAGTATTACTTACTGAGCTACATAATGTTCCTGTTGTCTGTCTGTTTACGAGCTATATTTCCGAATACTATAATATACCGGAACCGTTATGATTTTGTGAGCAATGAACTTCGAATTCGAATAACCGGTCGGTGTTGTGAGTAGTATAGGTTGTTTTGCTAATTGATTTAGTGAGCATAGTAAAGGTAGTTTGTAATTTCTGCATTGTTCATTATCTCATTATCTATCTAATGCTCATGCAACTTAATTCTATCATCAATAGAAATTAATAGTTTATCAAATGATGAATTATTAACTTGAAAAGCTAAGTAATACATTTGACGAAACTTGAATCATAATAATTACCATCTAAAAGTTATATTTGATAGTGCTACTTTTAGCTAATTGTGAGTTGATTAAACATGTCACTTGTAGTTTGTACTTGGAGTGGGGTCTGACCGATTACTCATTATCTTTAGCATTTCATGTTTCAAGTGTGATTTGTTTATATCACGTAGTGGATCAAACGCTTAAGTTTGATGCTAGTTGCTTACCGTTAGTTTTTAGCTTTCTGAAAATATGAGCATTTGTGTGGTCAAAGAGCCCGTTAGGTTTATAATATTATCTTTTTTAAATAAAGAATTGACCCAGCTGATATAATATGGTCTTCGTCAAGAATCAAAATCACCTTGATTGATAATATAACTTTAAGAGGAAATCCCAATGTTTAAATTTCATATCAAATATTAAATAATTCCAAATGGATATATGCAAAAAAAACTCAAACATTGAGTATTGGCATTGGAAAAAGAATGAAATTGAAAGTAGAACTTAATGCACTTGGAGCGGTAATCGCAACTATGTATTCTGTGAATCTATGATACTGTAGAACTACGAAATTAAATACATACCTGTAATTTTTGATGTGTATGATAAATGTTTTTCCAGACTCATATTTCATCCTCTTGGGGCTCGCTATGGCTTAACGAAAAGAAGAATTCTGGTTCCACCAAATCCTTACTTAGAAAAGCATTACAGACTCCGATCACCGATCGAAGTCATACTAAAGAAAGATGATTTGGAAAAGAGTCAAGTCACTTCTTGGCTAAGGAAAAGGAGGCTCCTCGACAAGCCGTCAACATTGGATAAATTTTCAGAGTGCAGGTTCGTTCTGGAGTTATATAGTACTACTATTCTACAATGAGAAAATGTATGGAATTAAAAGGAACTGATAATGACGTGAGAAATCTTAGACATCTTTTCAGAATTCAGAATGACGTAGAATGGGTGAAATGTCTATAAATGGTATGTAGTCCTCTAGGCATACAACCAAACATCCTTCTTAGATTGTAAATAGACTTGCTCACTTAAAAAAGTTAACAGTTAACGTTGAGTTATCCGTACGTGGAAATTTACTCAAACTATGTATCAACATTTATTACTTTGTACCTAACGGCTCACACTATTCATTGTTTAATTAATTTTTTAATTAATTATTTAGTTTGGACTTTGGACCGACAATATTGCTTGATGAGATAGGTCAGAAGCCAAGTTTTAGGATTTTTAGGTTTTTAGGACCTCAAAAATATGTACTTACGTGATCCGTGCGTTTTAAAATTAGGGAGTGTAGGTTTAATGCTTATGCTGCAAATCAGCAGGTTTTGTTGGACTAGAAGGCTCCGAGGTGGTCCTAAATCTTCAATCTTTTAAAATTAGGTATTGGTATTAGCTTTAAAAAATAAGTGTAAATAATTGGTTAAAATTATCAATGAAAAGAACACGTTGACAGTTGATATTTTTTGGCAACGTCTATAGTCTGGAAAGTAATTTGTTATTATTTTTGAAAATTCTGCGTAGCTGTTCTTCTAACAATAAATGAAACTTCACATCACAATACCAAGTAGTCCAAAACTAATGTACTAACTGGATAGCAATATCTCTTGTAATTCACACAATTTCAACAATCTTTCAAAGTTAGCTCGCAAATCTAAATCGCTATTATTTCAAAGTATTTGTATATAAAAATAATAATGTGAAGACGTTCTGAATTCTGATAAGTTCAACTCTGGTTTGATTCCACGACCATAAAGAGCTTTGAGAGATTAATTTTAAAATTACAGCTATGTTATTGACGTTTAGCCCCTTGAAATAATAAAATGATGTTTTTCATTTAGCTGGAGATTCACTTGCTATGCAATTTCAGTTTTTATTGGCATTTGGACACTGTACGATAAACCATGGTTTTGGGATAAAAACGTGTGCTGGTATGATTTTCCACATCATGTAAGTTCAACTAAATACGTATTGTTTGTATGCGGCTTGTATGCCGTTATATGAAAAAATTGTTTATGTTTATTTTAAATATTAATGTGGATTTTTGCGAATTAACTCATTTTAATGGCCCGTGTAATGGTTTATTATTATAGCTTTATTATATTTATTATTTTTCAAAACTTTTCAGAGTGTCGACACTGATATTTGGTGGTACTATATGCTCGGTTCAGCGTTCTATTGGTCCTTGATGATGTCTCAGTTTTTCGATGTTCAAAGGAAAGACTGGGGTCAAATGTGCCTTCATCATATGACTACAATCTCGTTACTAGGGTTCTCCTGGACGTGTAACATGATACGGATGGGGACTCTCGTTCTTCTTCTTCATGATATTGCGGATCCATTTTTGGAAGTAAGATTGAATATTTTGAAATTTAAAAATAAGATCAGGGGATACAATATTTTTACACAGGTGAAGTAAGTTCTGAAATTACGAGAAAACTTGACGCGGGAAACCATGTTATATTTAATTAAACTTCATTTATTGAACTTTATTTTTCCAGCTTGCAAAAACAACCAGATACATTGGCTTTCATAAAGCTTGTGATTGGTTCTTTGGAATATTTGCCATTCTGTTCATCATCACCCGACTTATAATTTATCCGGGTGTGATTCTCAAGTCAACCATGTACGAAGCTCCTCAGATTCTACCTATGTTTGCCGCATATTATATTTTCAATAGTATGCTGCTTGTACTCCTGGGTCTTCATATGTTCTGGACGTATTTTATACTTAAAGTTGCGTTTAAAGCGCTTCGATCAGGGACGGTAAGTTTCATTAAAATTATATTTTATTAGAAATTAGAATTTACAAAATTTCTTGATTTGATGTTGCTTTATTAATGCTAGACTTACGAATTTGTTTTTAACTAATACTGATTATTAAATGATAATGATTAATGATTAAATAGCTAAACTTGGTTTAATTTTTTTTTACAAATGTTTTCATAGATTGATGATGCCCGATCATCAACGGAATCTGAAGGTGAAGAGTCTTCATAATGAATCTCTGCATTTAGTTACTTCCTTAGTCCGCAATTTTTGTTGTTGCACTTACAAACTGCCCGATCGTCCTTATTTTCCGTACATTATACATTCAACCTACTAAAAAAAACTGCACTTATATATTTGCTAATTGTCGTATCTGCACTACAGTACTTGATAATTTATTAAGCTGTGAAATTTATATATGTATTTGTATGTGACATTAAGTGAAATCATGCGTGTCAGTTATTTGTTATTTCCATTGCTGCATAATTAATAAAACTCAAAACATTATTGTTCATTTTTTGCTGTTGCTCGTAAAATTGTTCAGCTGATTAAACTTTATATCATTCCATTCATCCCACCATCCAAATCTACTTAAGTCTGTTGTTTGGAATTTCTTTTGAGTTTTGAGAGCTTAAATATTGCAATATTGGTGGGTTTGTGGATAGCAGTAAATTGAATTTAATTTAGTACCATTTCTTGTAAGTAATCAATTTAATGTTTATCATAATCATGATATTTCCGTTTTTTGACTACCAATTTACATTTAAATTAATACTATGTTGAGGTTCCATGCAATAAAATTTCAAGCCAATTATATTGTGGTGCTCATATCGAGCATTGTCTGCTGAAATTGTCTGTAAGTAATTTAAACAATTTATTTTTGAACCCTTACTATTTCGAGCAGTAGCTTTCCAAAGGTTGGGGTTTTCAAGTATTCCATAAGTACAATACCCGACACTTAATATTTATTACATAATTACGCCTGCGACACCCCAAATGGAGAAATACCATATTTTACTTAACTTTAAAAAACAACGCAAGCAAACGGGTACCGGTTACATATCTTAGATTTTGATTTTCATTAAATCGAATTTTTAAAAATAATTTGTAATAATTAACTACCTAATTTTATTGTAGTTCAGCACAACCTTGTGGTTTAGGTTCAGCCTTCGTGAATGCAAAATACTTGAAAATAGAATTAAACCCCTTAAAGCTGAATTACGTTTTTAATTTCAATTTAATCAACTTGATAGTTTCTTTTCCTGAAATTTAATTAGTTGTTGGCATATATTTGCTGCGTAGGCATAAGCCGGTGCTTGGGGAATACAAGCGTGCCATTAGATGTATTTTTAAACAATGCACTGTAGATACGTGTGGAAAAATAGGAAGTCTCAATAATCATGAATAAAAGCATAAGGCATAAAGAGTATTTGTCCTAGCAAAAATTATTTGCGACCCGGGGCTTATAAAAAAAAATGCGTTTCTCTTCCCGGCTCTAAATCGAGCCCCTGTGACAAATCGATCAAATACAGTAATAAATTCGTCTACGTAGGTACCTGTATTTAGGCGTCACTAGTTACCCGTGCCAGTACAAGTACAAGAGAATGTGCCTAGAATTTTTCATCCGAATATAGAAAACCAAGGCCACAGAAAATCGATAATAAACGTATATATGTAACTACCTAACGTACTTTCCCAGGCAAAGTATAAAACCGCTATATAGTGACTTGACTATACAGAAAATCTACTGGCGGTCAATGACTTATGATGATTATGACACTATAATATACGCAGTAATTAAAATCTAATTACATACCATGCAAGGTTGGGCAACATTCAATTAATGATTATGTATTATCGACTTTATTTTTAAATAGAATAACCTTTCAAATAAACAGATATATGAACTACAATTACATAATTTATTTAATCGTTCAACATTACATATATAATGCGACACTCATTGGCTCACTTTTTTGGTAATTTTGTGTAAGTAAGTACAGGTATTGCGTGAACTTATGCTTTATTTGATGCAAGGAAGGCTCCATTAGAGTCCCCTATACTAGTGGTTGAAAGCATACGTAATTCGTTTAATTCCATACGCTATATTAATGGGATGTGACAGTCAAACACGAGAAGCATTTTACTTTGACATTTAAAAAACGAATGTCTACACGCCATGTGGATCTATCTAGTATAGGACATCTAAATATAGTAATACGTATGTAATACTACTGTTTGCGTGAGGAATAGTGGACACCACATAATTTTGAACTCTATCTCCAACGGCAAACGTTAGTAAGCGTACTAAAGTAATAATATTATGTTGGCTGGCTACTTAAATATAGTGTGTGAATTGTAATTAAATTAAAAACACTATACATACATAATATATGGCATGTGCCAAATTTTAACTGCTAAATTAATTAAGGCCCGATAATCCCCTTCATCCTACACCAGCACTAACATTATTTTTATTGTGACCATGTCTGATAGTTTAATTAAATTATCTGTCACATTCACCCTACCATACTTACACGGTTTACCCGTTTACCCCTGGGTGCGCTTATTTAACTTTGAACCCGTGATCGGGGCAGTCTGAGCGTTCCTTACATATTCGGTAATAAAATTCCTCGCTTTGGATTCGGATCGGATTCGGAAGATAGAGAAAAAATATGATTGTTTTACCGAAAGAAATTAGATTAAGTAATTAATGGCAATGGTAACAGAAACCAGTGGAGTAACTACATAATACTAATATTTGCAATCAAACATTTATGTAATTCACAAATTCACACATATGTCTTCCTTCCTAAGCGACATAACATCGTTTTCGTTTCCAACACCTCAACGTGACAGCGACAGTAGTAAATAAATATTTAAGTACCTACCTACTAAACACATTCTATTTTATAGCTTGTCTAATAATAGTCCCCCCATGCCTATTAAGTGATTCGCACTGTTTTGGTCGACATCATCTTACTATTTAGATAGCTGATTAGTGTCCGCCTTGGATAATAGAAAAAAAAGTGTCATGTTTCACATCAAATTGACGCTGGCAGCTACATGGAGCATACAAACACATATTCATATTAGTCAAGTGGATAATCGATCATATGGCTTGTAGAACTTGCAGTTTACAAACATTTTCTTTTATATTTTTGTACAATAATTTCTCCTTATTTTCTATCTAAATTAATAAAAATGCTCGCAGCTCTGGTTACTTGTTCCGGTCACTTTTGTATTATAGAATACTACACATCCAACAAAAAATCTCCGCTTAAAAATATTTCACTAAGTAATGAGAAATAAAAATAGACATTTTTAATTCTTGTAAGTACCAAAACTTACGAATAGATTTAAAAAAATCGATGCCTCGCTTATATTTATTTAATGCCGGCTAACTGTTTACTGTTCAAATATTGTGAGTGTCCCCGGTCCCGAGTCCCGAATTCCAAAAATTACGTTCTTCGGTCGGTGGTGAAACACGCGGGACATCAGACAGTTGGGTGTCCATTTCCGACCAATCTCGCCCACTTCGGGGCACGTGGCAAGCCTCCCTTTTAAATAGATAATAATTACCTACAGTACATTGCATTGGCGGGCGACGCATCTTCTTGACATTTTGTCTATCTACTACACACAGACCGAGGAAGTTCTGTTAGCGCAACCTCATGCACCACACCACAGTATCATATGGCTATCATTACCTCGTGTGGAGTTCAATGTCATCACTTATCATTACTTTTAGATCTGTGAATGTGAATTCAATGTTCTTTACTTTTCATCATATCGTTTCAAAGTTCCATAAAGCTAGTTAGCGAATGTCACTATACTTGAGTTATTGTCATTGTCCTCTGACGGTAGAGTTCCACAATTAAATCTCTATAATAATATAGCATAGCAGAATTAGCAGAGGGCTAAACTAGAATTTGAATGAACAATTTGTATTATTACCAAACCATTCAAGCCATATTATCTGTCTCATTAAGTTGCAGTACGAATATTTGTATCAAACATGTACAAAAAAAGTAGTAATGAGTTTGTCGTCTATGTAATAATAATTAGGTACAAAAAGTAAACATTAGTACGCACGTAAACTTACACTTTACTAGTTATGTATCTTAATGAATGATCTCAAAATCAGGCATATTGTTTGTCGTATGTCTTTTCATGACATTTTTCTTACAACACAATAATAACAATAACAAAACAATGGCCAAGCCAAGTCAGCGGGAAGGCCCTCCTTGTACTGACAATATTGATATTGTTAGTTAATTATCTACACTGACACTATGGCGAAAATATCGCATCGTCTCCTTTCACAGGTATATACTTACATTACAAGTAAAAGTATATGCGTATTAAAGATCAAAATCAGCAAACTGATGAACATGCATTAACTGCATGCATCCTACATGCTATTTACTATTTACACATTCCCTGTAAACTCCCAGTATCAAAATTGCTAAGAAGAAAGGCATTAAATACCACAACGAAATCAAATGAGACAAATTGGTGTGCTATTTACTATTCAGCATAATAATATCATACAATTTACTTAATAGACCACGATTCTCCATTTTCTAGCTTCATCCAGATTTTTAGAAACTTAAAAGGACAAAGTAAGTATACTATCAACAGTATCAACTATACAAAGTTTAATATTTAATTAATCTATAATAAAAATGAAACATAGCACCTACTGCATATTACATATATTATCAGAGACCAAGAAAGAAAATGCAGCCAGCGGTAGCGGTACTATAGGATTTCTTATCAAATTATCAACACAAAATTACATACATTATGTACCTATGACCAATACAAGCAAAATAAAGTCGTCAGCTACTAAAGTACTTAATAATGTAGAAATTTGAAACTAAGGTAGGTACATAATATATAACAAATGAATGAGATTATTATTGGAAATATCTGTGTAAAAGAAAACACAAGCACTGCCACTGACTACTGA
>JAQFZE010001994.1:0-15856 GCA_034695245.1 Dicyrtomina saundersi | reverse complement strand
TATATGTAGAGTAGTAGAGTATAGCATGAGTATTCGGGTAGTTTGTGGTATAGTAGTATAAAAGTTAAGTGAGCAGGATTTATATGCTATATGGATGTGGCTGGACAGGCAGCCGTTACTCTTGTTGCATACTTTACTTTCCGGTTCATTGGGGTTCTTATGGTTCGTGGTTCATAGGGTAGGGTCAGTCAAGTCCAGTCATCCAGTCGTATTTTTTTCCGCTTTTTCATTTTGCCCGCAATAAAATATTGTATCTGCTCTATCTCTACCAATCTGGCTACACATAGTAGACACACACACACACACAAAGACAGTTATTTTTGTTTTTTGTTGTTTTTTTTACTTTGCCTTTGAATTCAGCTTTGAATTCGAATTCGACTCGACTTGAGGCTGCTGATGTTGGTTCAAGTCGAAGTTGAAATTGGGAGTTGAAACAAAAAAAAATAGAGAAACATGACAGAAAGATGCAATCAATAAATCAATAAAATCCTTTTTCTAAATGAGAAATTCTGTACATTTTTTTATATTTCCGGGGGGATGAAACGAACATGTATGAATGGAAAATGAAATTTTATGAATACCTGGATGAAAATGATAACGATAACGGAAAAAAACAACCTTTTGACATTAACTGATGACATCAATCCGTTCGGTTCCATCCGGATTTTACTCTCCAATTGACACTGACTACAGGGAGCTACATCAGGTAATAAATTGCAATTTTAATTGTCATAATAATTACTACATACTACTACTAGGTGCTTATCTTATAATCATAATGTAATCATTGTAATTTTATGCTAATCAGCACTACTGATATATAGCAGTAGTAGTAAAGCAGTCATCATGATTTTTAATGAGTTTACAAGTCACAATTCAGAAAATACACAGTTCGTCTTACATGATTATCTGTAGGACTGTAATAGCTCCGATCTTTCGTGTGTTGTCCTTGTCAGGTAGTAAAGTCGTAGCAGTTCTCTTAAAAGTCAGTGGAGTAATACGAAACTATAACTATAAGGAGAATATCATACAAATAAATTGGAGGCAATGTTTTGTTATTATTATTCTTTGTTTTTTTTTTGCATTATAGAAAATTCAGAGCTTTGTTGGAAGGAACACCGCCCACCGTGAGGGAAGCTTTCATGGAGGGAGACTTCTCTAATGTAACCGAAGCTGATATCCGGGGAATGAATGTTTCCGTGCTGGAGTATGTACCGGTAAGTTTCATATGATATATAATTATATATACATAGCATGTGTGTCGGGCTATATGGTAACAGATAATAATTCCTTCCATGTTACGAATTACGAGTTAACATTTACTTACGAGTAATAAGCTACCTACCTAGTTTTGTGCAGAGATGGGAAATGACATAGGGACAGAGCTCTGCACAGCAGCAGTGGCAGTGGCAAGAGAACTACATAGGTAGCCGTGTAGAAGAAAGGATGCAGTCTGTAATATGTTGGTCGTGGGTCCATCGTTGGTAGGATGATTAATGATTAGTCGAAATTCTAAGGTAAATAAAAAATTCAGTAGAAGAGAGAGAGAGAGAGAGATGGAGATAAAAAGAGAATGAGAAAAGTATGAAGATTACGATTAGAGACAGTAGACAGGCACTACACGGGTCTTTATGCGTAAACAGTAAACTCTATCTAATATTTTTTTGTCTATCATAATAATATTTTCTCACCGCAGTACATGTGTTCAACTTGGACTGGAGAGAGGTACTCTTCAGCCCGGCAGCGGTAGGCGTAGAGATGAGAGAGAGAGTGTGTCTGTCAGTGTGTAGTAGTTAATAGTAAATAGTATATAGACTACGGCTGCTTGTAATGCTGGAGCTGGAACCTCACAGTATGTAATATCCTCAAGCCTACTTCCCGAGAGAACAAATAAATGTGTGTATTCATTTTGCAGTTAGTAGGTTTGTAGTGGTTAGGGTCGTGGTTGGTTGGTGGGTAGATGTTTGTTTTATAATTACAATATCCAAAACAATCAAGTCTGACTATATGCCCGAAATATGTTGGTATGGCACTGCGATTGCACTACTACTACTATGTAATCTGAGCTATACCCAAACGTATATATAAGCTCGTTCGGTCCTGATTAAGGAGTTGCATCACGTCAAAAATTACTCTCAAGCTGAAAAATTACACTCGAACAGTGAGTAGAACACGGGTGCATTTGTTTTTATTTAATGCTACCTCTCTCGTACATCCTACATGCACTTGTATCTCTGATGAATAAGCACCAAAATTATCCACACACACACACACACACACGCAGAAAAAACAACATACACACCCATCATCAAGTAACAATATTTGGTGTAGCTACTTACTATAGCTGAATGTTTCATTCTCGTCCAGCGTGTCATTGTACAACTGACACTGACAGTGAATGCATTTTGTATTGTTTTCTCTTTTTTGTGTGTTTGTTTCCTTTAACTCTACTCGTACGTCACGTGATTTTTGTGTGTGGCTGTGGATATATGTAGGTACTTTGAATTCATGAATCCGTTTGATGTTGATGAGACTAGTTAGTTAGTTAAGGGAATTCAAAGGCCGGCTTTGACTTCTAGCCCTATATTCACTAGTTTCAGCTTGTATAGAAAACATTATTACGGGCCCCGCCCAAGGCAAGTTCTCTGAATAATGTGAGGACTTGAATCGGTGTAGATTTCGGTGTCCTTGTTTAATGTTGGTGGATCAATAATTTCACATAATAGACTCAAATTATAAGCTTTCATAAAAGGATGTAATATGGCATTCGTATTTAATAAATTAGAATGAAAAATATGCCAGATGCACAAACACTTTCTCGCAAGTTCGCCGTAACAAATTTCCAAAATAGTGAATTACAGAAATATTATATCTTTTATAAAAGTCACTTCATATTTGAAATCCTTTAACGGTTAGAATTATATGAGGGGCAAAATTCTGCTTCCATCGAAACACAGATTGTGAGCCCCCCAAGCTTGTCCCTTGGTTTTCGAGTTTGAGCTTATCATGCCGGCCCTGCTTGTGATGATATCGTGGTGATGATGCGGAAACAAAGGAGCCCTATTAGCTAACTAGGGGGATTGTAATAACGACAAAATTATTGCTTTTTAGTGCCTCATAATTGGACTGAACTTTTTTATTGTTTTCCACACCGTGATTCCATTTCGTCTGTAGAGCAACGATTAAAGCTCTTATCGCAGCATGTAGCTATAGCTATCTATAATTACCAGTCTGAATTTCCCCAGAAATGCAAATAGTGCTTTCCACATATTTCGAAAAAATCTATATAAGGTGCCTAACTACGCATTGATATATTTGCGATATTAGAAAAAATTAACTAGCCTCTTTGTACATACTCTTGACTGTTATTCAAAAGCGACATTAATATAAACGAATTTTTTGAAAACTGTGTAGTAGATAGGCTAAGTTTGCATGGACATTATTATTTTTATATGCAAGTACCTAATTATCTCCAAATATCTATATAGATCGAAGCCTTAGAGGCAGAGGTAATTTTTCTTAAGTTGTGCTAATGTGGATGGGCTGTACTTGTTCTGGTTACTGCGGTAGAGGCAACTGACAACTACAACTACAACGACGACGACAACTGCAATCTTAATTTGTTGTTAAATGTTGCATGTACTAATAGTGATGCCAATAAAATTATAAATAAGTAAATATATACAGAAAGAAAAAATCTATAGACCTAGCCTTGTAATTAATGACTCAGAAATTCTGGACGAGGATCACATTATAGTCATATGAATGTTGAAAAAAAATCCAAGTAAGTAGTTTCTGCTGAACTGATCTTCTAAATCAACATGCTGAGAGCAAAAGAATTATTGTAATTCTAAAGAACCCAGAGCGAGATTAGTCAGGGCCAAGAAGTGTAAAGCTTTAACTCAGTCATTGAACCGTGTTAATTAATTTTTGTCCTAAGGATCCTATAATGCTAAGCATCTACATACATATAGATACATTAAGCATGTTGTTGTGTGCGTTGAAAAATTGTAATAAAAATGGAGTGCTCACTCCTTCCACTTCCACTATGTGAGACTGACACTGTGTGTGTGTGCGGTGGTAGTTGAGCTTGAGGCATTTAACGTACAGTTCGTTATATCTACTAATCTAATGGAAAATGGAGTATGATGTCAGTTAAGTTGACTTGAGTGAATTAAACCACTAATAATAATGCACTCCATCCTCCGTGTAGCAGCGGACAGGGCAGTTGCCGTCGTGAATTTTAAAATTAATTGGCATCACCAATGCAAATTAATTGAAATTTGAACAAAACTTGTCGCCTATATTGCATTTAAAACTCCTTGGTTTTAATTGCTCTTTCATTAAATATTTAAGCTAGAAAATGGATGCGAAACAGTTAGGTGTGTATTCATAATTCTGTCTGTATATTATAATTGCAGT
The DNA here is from genome assembly GCA_034695245.1 of Dicyrtomina saundersi. Taxonomy (NCBI): domain Eukaryota; kingdom Metazoa; phylum Arthropoda; class Collembola; order Symphypleona; family Dicyrtomidae; genus Dicyrtomina; species Dicyrtomina saundersi. The sequence goes on along the minus strand of JAQFZE010001994.1, from coordinate 11,434 downwards.
CTGCGAATTGTCTTTGTTTTTTTTATTATGTATGCTAAAAGGAATTGAATAATTGTTAAGGGGAGTTTCCCTGATGCAAATTCAGTGTTATGACGTTTATAATTGTACACTGCTCTTGCTGTTAACGATGCCATTTTCATTTTCTCATTATTTTTTAAATTACGCAGTACGACTTAAATTACAATTACAATGTAAAAAAGTTCAACGAGCTTTATTATTAAACGTATAGGTAATTCATGTAATTTAAACCGTTAGAGAAATGTATTCATTTTTGTTCTGGTTTTCAGCCGAATTTAATCGAAAAAATGGCGAGTGTGAACCTACCCCTCCTCACACCTTTCATCGAGAAGTTTTTGGACGGGAATCGGCCGAATGCTCTCGGAAGGCTCATGTCTGTTGCCGGCGACAGTTTTGACTCAAATACACTCATTGAGAAGGTGAAGGAACATGGTGGTATTGGCGACAAGGTAAAAAAAACACGGAGCTTTATGGGGAATATATTTGCATACTTATTGGATGTAACATTGACTATATAATTATATAATGCTCAGTTGTGATGACGTTCCACTGCAGTCATTGATGTGAATACGTCATATATAGAAGATATAAAGAAATAATATTTTATTTATTCTGAAACTGGTTCACTTATTTAAACACGTCTACGTACCTACCTATGTAGCTCTGATTTTTTGTTTGTAATGTAGAAGAATGCAGCAGCTGGCGTGTTACTGTACAATGCACTGAATAAATTAGGAGATAAGGATGGCATCACAACGGCTAACTTAAAAAAATTAGCACAAGACGAACTCCTCAAGCTGGTCCCGGAAGAACAGCTGATGAAAGTGAAGGATCCTCAAGCTGCCCAATATTTGTACGTCTTTTATAATATGCTAATTCATAAATATGCTACATACAGCTCTCATTCTGTCTGAATTGCGGAGAAAACATTAATTATAAAGTACAGTATCATGCTATACCGTCCCCTTCCCTTGTTTTGATTCTTTCCTTCTGAATGCCAAATCTGAGAGATAAAGAATGTTGACAGAGTATTGATGTTTTGTCTGATAAAAAATTGGCGTTGTGACTGACTGTTGATATTCATGTATGGATGTTGTTGACAGATTGAAGGAAGTGTATGCGAAGGCAAGTGGAACCGAGCATGATGACGTGGATGATAAAGCCCTCATTTTCCAACTTGTGAGCACTGCCTATGGACAAGCTGGCGACTGGACGACGGAGACATTGAATAAAATCCAGCCCAAAATCCTGTCTCAGATGCCGCCCAGTGCTCTGAAAAGTATGAATCCAGATGTTGTCTTCAAGTCCATTGCGAACCTTCGTAATGTATGTTAAAATTGTTTCCCTTCACTAGCTTTACATTTTACTCTCCATTAGTTTCTCTCGTGTAGGAAATTAGCCTTTCCTATTTTCCGCGTGTGCCCCCTCCATTACTAGTAATTAGTGGATAGACAAGAAGTTAGTGGGATAGGATATACAGATGCTATGCTGATATAGCACAACCACATGATAATAATATGATGGATATAATTGCGCGATCCATATGTATAAATACATGGATAGTATGTGTAGGTATGTGGAAAAATCGATATTGGTAGAATTTACCGGTAAGTTTTTTTTTCCATGAGAGTTGTAAATCCAGGAACTTTAAACTAACAATAAGCTTTGGTGTCTGCTTTGTGAGATTTTGTCATCTGCTCTGCTGCCATTCACTCTGAGTATTTGTTGGGCTGGAGCATTAGTATAAGTAGTGGTTTGGGCGGAGGACTCAGGAAACTCAAGCTCATCCTCGTGTGAAAGGTCTGAATGTGAGAGAAAGTAAATATTGGTTTTTGTTCTTTTTCTCTTAGGCAAAATTTGAGCATCCATTACAAGGGAAAATGATAACAGATGTGTTTATGGAGAAAGTTGGCTATAAGAAGGATGAAGAGGGGAATTTGCCAGAAGGAGGAGCACAGAAATTGAGTGGAATCATTAGTTCTTTAGGAAATTTGGCTGCTTTCGTGAATCCGTCGGTGACGAATGAGTCCATCGTCTACCGCTCCATCATCAATGCTTGTGATCGGCTCAATCTCCCTGCACCCCTTCAAGCTGTCACAAATTATATTAAATCAAAAACACGAGGGAAGAAATTTGAGGATTTAGGAATTGAAGATGTAAAGGAACTCGGGATTTCTGTACTCAAGAATGGACCACCAGAACTCATGAATCAAGCCCTTACATCCGGATCTTTGACTGAGTCTGACTTGAAAGATATTGGGAATGTGAGACAGGACTCTGGTGGACTTGGAAACTCTTTTTTGCAGGGATTGGTAAGGAGAGCGAAAAAAAAATTAATTCATGTTGTTCTTTCATTTATGAACAGGCATGCTCTCATCCTCATAGCTTTTTAATGCAATAATAATGTGTGGAGAGTGGATTGAAAAAGGTTTTTAATGTAACCTAGCACTTACCGCAAAAAACTACCATGTTATTTTTTCTCGGGTAGATCTCTCAAGTAGCTGGGTATGCCGTGAAATTTTTTACAAAAGGTGGCAAAATTGATTTTGCAAATCTCCCCGGAGCTTTCCTTGGCGCTTTGGGAATCAGAGGTGTAAATAATATGAGTGATCGAGATTTGGAAGACGCTCTGGATCAACTCAAGAATAATCCTGATTCTATGGATGAAGCTCAGAAAGCACTTCTTCTCAAGAGAGTAAGTGGCCAGCATTGGGAAAATCATAATAATAATTATATAAATTTAATTTTTCTAAAAAGAAAAAGAATACAACTAGCGTCTTGTTACCTTTTAATTGTTATAATTGGTTGAATTAACGATTTTATTTTTTATTCTAAAATATTTATTTGTATTGATTGGTGTGATTTATTCATCTAGCTCAAGGAAGCTGGGATGTTGGACTCGTCCGATTTACCCCCTCATATTCGAGCCTTACTCCCACGTAATAGAAATGAAGATCTACCTGATGGAATCATATTGGATGGGCTTCCTTCCGACTCTGAACATCGTCTCGCTCATGGTCAAGGAAAACGGATTACTGCGAGAGCTTTAGAGGCAGATCCATTATTAGTAGGAACTCTGACGCCAAAGCAAGTGAATGAGATCGATATCGCTGACATTCCCGGTGTTTTAGCTGCTGTGAGGAAATCTAAGGATGGTCCACAACCTCAAGCGGTAATATATAATACATAATAGGATTGAGTGGAGGCCAATGCTTATAAAGTGCCTCTCCGATTTAATATACTGTATTACGTTACAGAATTCTCTATTTGATTTACCATTAAAAAGAAAAGAAAACTGTCTCGGGTAATTCGGAATCGAATTCGTATTCAGATTTCAGGAGCTCGCATTTCATTGGTTTCCTATACGTTGTAGAATGCTACAGAGTTATATTTACCTTGGTGGTAACGTTGAGTGTGAGTGTTATGACTGAAAGAAAGTTTTACTTTTTTTTTCGTTTTTGGCTTATAGCTCAAAGCTCTTGCCAACCGCTTCAAGGAATACATTCAGCTTAAGAGTGAAGACTATGATTCCCCAGATAAAAAGTTATTAAAGCACATCACGGCAGCAGAAATCTCCAAACTCCCAGCCACCGTCTTGGCCTATTTTGTTGACCCTCGACAGACTAAAAAATTACCAGATGATGTCCGCAAAGAAATTATGATAGCACTGGGAGAACTTTCAACAAAGGATCATGCATCTATCCCAGCAAAGACAAGAGAAGAAATTATTCTTCAGGGACTTGCTGCTATTGTAAGTATCCCATTCCCTTGAATTTTATGGTAAAACATTACTCACAACATTACTAATTTCCTCTCGTCCGCTTGTATACCTATGAATTTAAATTGGTTTCCATCTCCATGGACATGTGGAAACTGGCGTCATGTGCAAGAGATTAAACATAGGTATACCTACCTGCCTATTATCTGTAGTACCTACCTTAGTTAAAAAGTAAAATTTACTGGTACCGAGTAGTTTGGCGTAGAGTTTGCCCTCACCTCTTTTCCCAGGGACAGGCTGCTCTATAACTATATGATTTTAATTTCCATAGTTTATACTCACAAGCATATCAGTTTGTGGAAATTAGTGTAGCATTCGTTTTTGTGTGAGTTGCGGTATAATTACAATTTTTGGCGCGGCGTTATTATTAATTTTTTTAAAATTTTAAATTGTAGGACAAGAAATTGGACGGAGAAAAGAAACTTGGAGTACCGGAATTGGCAGCGATCGGAGCTGGTGTTGCTGATTTACCACCAAATAGAATTGAAACACTGACACCAGTTGCCGTAGAGCAAGCACTAGAAGTTATACAAGGAATGGCTGATGACGATGATGACGGTTTAAAGCAACGAGCCTGCCTATCTCAAGCTCAGAAGAAAGCCTGGAGAGAGAAAATAGTGGAAATCTACGGGTAAATGATTTATATACAACATATATATCGAGTTTTTATTGCGTTGTTATTAGTGCATTTTGTAGATGACCATTTTTTTTTACTGAACTTTATAGAAATCCGGACTCGTGGGATCCAGCCACTGTGTCATCGTTGTGCTGTAATTTGGCTCTCTTGGAGGAGGATGATCTTCATATTATTCCTAAAGAGTCCATCGTGACTTGCCGGTGCCAATCTGATGAACCCCCACCATCCCATTTGAAAGATCTGAAGGATGCATTGGATGCGAATTGCAAGCATGAAATTGGAGTTGATCAGCAAGAGTACAGGAAAAATTTGGAAAAAGTTAAATCCGAAATTTCTTTCGATTTGGATGATCTTGAGTCTCAAATTTTACGACGACGAAGACGACGTGATACGAACGATGACCCATTGAATTGTTACGTAGTTCGAATCATCGGGACTGCTGCTCCTTTTGACAAAGAACAAATTGAAAGCATTCCAGACAAAGATGTTCATAACTGTATCTATGAGTTGGGGAAGGCACAGCTGAGTCAGGACATCTCACGATCTCTATGGGAGAAACTTGTGAGGAACAAAGAGCGTGTGGAAAATATTCCGGCGACAGACTTACACTATGCGGGTTTCGTTCTCAGTGGCATTAAACAGGAAGATGTTGCTAAATTAGACTTCTCAGATCCTGATGTTGTTTCCGCCTTTGGTAGGCCACTGGGACTCTCGAAAACTACTGTAAGTTTTTTTTTATTGTATTTAAATTTATTACAAATATTATTAGAAATCTAAATATATTTAAGGGAGGAAATAATGTAATTTAATTTTCATCTTTACAGCTGGAAAGATTGGCAAACCATTTAGAAGAAAAGTCAAAGAAATCCCTCCAAAATTTTAGCTCAACCGACTTGTCAACAGCCAAGAATATTATGTGTGGGTTTAGCCCTGAAAAATTACGTGAGATAAAATCCGAGGCCTTTGTAGAGGCTCTCCCAGTCCTCAAGACAATTGATCACAACTGTGAACTCACACGCCTCGCATCTCTGGCTGCCATTGTGACAAGAGAGGACGTCCTTGGAGATCCAAAGAACTGGACTTCAGCCGATGTTCGGGGTGCTGGTATCCTTGTCAATGGTCTCCCAGATGTGACCGCAATCCCTCCAGAAGCTTTCCTTGGAATTACTCCCACCGTGGCAGAGTCCCTCTCTCAGGATCTTTTGAAGAATCTGAGTCCAGAACAGCTGAGCTACGTTCCAAGATTCTCAGCTCAAGCTCTGAATGATGAGCAGTTGTCCTCTCTGAGTGCGGAGGGACACAATGCACTGGACATTCAAGGACCATTAGTAACTGACTCCTCCAATACTTTCAAGATCTCCTCTGTCACCTATGCTTCTCTTGTCATCACCGCCATTTTTGCACACAGAATTTTATAATCAGAGTAAATCCAGCCCCTGTATACCAACCACTCACAACAATAATATGATAAATTATGTATAGGGATTATTATAATAATTATTATAATATTACATATATAAATATCAACAAATTGATACATTACATGCATACGTCACGCCACGTACTCTATTGGTAATCATTTTTACTACACATTTGAAAACACGTCTCTTGTAATTGTAATGTTATGTATGTAATTATAATTATATTGTATTTTAAATGATAGGAAGTCCAGGAAAAAAAAGCACTGCGCATTTCACTATGCATAAAAAATGTACATTATTATTAAGAATTCACAAACAAACTCCAGCTGAGAATAAACATTTAATTGTTGCAGTCTATAGAAATTACAATTAAGTTCACTTATATGTATATGTCTATACTATCTAGTTAATATGTATTCATAGGAGGTAGTCTATACACACGTATTCATATAATTATACTTATATATATTATTATATGATATAATAATATTATTACTATTATTATGCTTGAACTTGAATTGAATCGAAGTTACTGACTCATAGTCTGATGAAATACTGATAAGTAATTACATGCCTACATAATATATTGTCTGTCTGATCTTTTGTGACATATATAGTTGTTATTAATTAATTATCATATTTTTATGTTATTATAAATCCACATATTAATTATCGTAAACATTCAAAATTGTTATTAAAATGTGACACACTTCTCCTGTCGTAAATTTTTTAACAAACCAAAAATAAATACTTAAAAAATACTCACAATTCACTGATCATGTGAGAAACATTTGGGAAAATAATTCAAATTATTAAATTAAAAAAATTAAATTGAAAAGGATTTGTACACGGAAAGCAAATGTAGGACTGATATGAAAAAAAAATTGAAACTCTTATATATGATCTACTATTACCCTTACACGGTAGATTATAATTTATAGAATATATAGAATATGGGTGCGCGGAAAATATTTTAATTCTTGTGAGATCGAGCTATTATACTTATTAGCGATACAAAACTAATAATAATACTACTAAACATATTGTACTAACTAATAACAACAACAACAACAATAATAATCTTAAATAGCTAATTAAAAATTAAAAACTAATAAAGTTACTATACTGCTGTTGTTACTACTACCTTACTGAGGGACTGATGAGGAGGATGGAAATACATAATTACAAATTAGATTTGTACAATGTATACTTTGTAACGGACAAAAACATTTTCAACTTGTGAACGAGGTGAATAATATAATTTAATTGTACCATTAATTTGCGGGAAGGGGAATTATGTACATGTGCGGAAGCTGTTGTAGACTGTAATATGACCATGCTAATATTATTATTAAAATAATAGTAAGAAATATATGTATAATGTTTTAGGTTGCTACTCCTATATAATGTTGAAGGTGTCCTTGTTCTTGTAGAAATTGAGACAAGTTTTTTGGCAAATTGTAATTTGTAACAATGGTTGATGGATTGATTGGTGGTGATGTGATGATAATGTCAATCACAATCGTATGACGTCTACAAGTGCTGTGTAAAAATATATAGTTATCATTAGCATGACTATTATATCTTCATCTTCGTTAAAAGTGGATCTTCAATTTCAATTCAAATTTCATGTCAATATTCAAACTTGTGTGTAATTTTGAAAATCATAGAAGCTGAAATCTTGAATTGTAAATTATGAGGTACCTACTGCATCAATTGACTACACATTTAATCTCAGTAATCTACGGGTGAGACACACATTATTACTAAATATTAATTAGTTTTAATTACTATTTTGTTGTCATTGTCGTTAACTACAAGTTAATACTATAATAGTATGTAAATATACATACCTTTTTGCTATATGAGCGGGCAGAGTCAGTGTCAGTGGTCAGTTAGACGTTGAGATATTAAATTTACATTAAATTAAATACCTGTACAGAAGTGTATTATGTATTGTAGCTAGATGTACATAATTCATTCATAATTTTAAACATGCTATTATGATTATGGTAGTACTCTGAATCTGACCAATATATTTACTATTTACACAGTATTTTTCATTTTCTTCGTGCATTATTTGTTTAATTCAAACTCAAAAACACTAAGTAGTACATATTGTTTTTGTTGTTTTCACTCCTCTTGGATTCATTTCCCAAGAGGCTCTTTGTCTTGTTGCTAATGGAGCTTATAATTTATTAGTGGATTTGTTGTGACCGTGACCGTACTAATTTAATAAATGTATTGTGTTGCTATGTATCCAGTCTCTATTAAATCTTAAGTGCTGATCAAAACACTCGAATTTTTAGTGGGCTTATAGTTTGTCTAATAATTACTGTGTACTCAATATTGTATTTGAAGATTTCGCAACTACCAACCAAAAAATAATAGATACCTATATATAACTATTAACTACAAATTACAATATAATGCTATACATTACTTACAGCAGTTTAAAACAGTTTTACTAAAATCCGATATAAGAATGCAACACACGCAATAAATTTACATCACAAGTGAAAGTGAAAATAAAGTGTCTCCGTTTCTTCATTTTTCTCAACAAAAAAATTCAAATAATTATTTTGTTTCTCAAGAATTAAAGAGTTGTGAATCACAACTTGTGATCTGATTCGGATGGTGACATTTTCTGTAATCTTAATTTGTAAGATTTACAAAAATTAATGTTAAAACGAATTATTTAAAGATTGTATTTCTGTTGTACGTTTGACTCAAAACTTGTTTAGTTTTTGCATAGTGGTGTGGCTCCAACGGTGGTTGTGTTTGTTTTAAGTACTCCTAGTCGGTTAATTTTCTATAAATAATGACTAAAAAAAGCAACTATTTACTTTTACTTTTGTCTAGTGTAGCTGTTTATAGTAGCAGCTAACTGGATTTTATTCCTTCTTCAATTTTTTCCAGTAAAAGTTGGATCATATGTTTTGTTTTTCGATCGTGTGTAGAGTTTATATAGTAATGATTATTTCATTCATTTTGATTCACTGTTTTTTTTTTCTAAGCTATTTTTTTCCTCATTAATTTACCTATAGAAAATAGAGTAGTGAGACTAATAATAAAACGTTGAGTAAAAAGGTTATTTTAGTGTTTTTGTTTTATAAATATGTAATTAATTATATAATATATGCATTAGTGTGTTTTTGTTGAATAATTGTATTGCATTATGTATTATATATTGCATATACACTTGTTGCTATGCTAAATACTAGCTTACCTATTTGTATATGCATAATATGGTTTACCTCCCTAAAAATGATTTATGATCGTACTAATTAGGGAATAAAATTATTAATAATAAAATACAATTAATTATTGAATAGTGTTTTTTTGTTGATGAAAGGAAAATAAGAAGTCATATGCATAAAAATATTTAATCATCATAATAATATTTTTGTCCAATATTAGTTAAATTTTTAATATTATTTTAATGTTAAAATATTCTATATATATATTTTGTCTGGACGTGTCTCGTGTGTGTTCCACATTTTTGATTAGTTGAAGTTGAAATTAATGTAGAATTATAGTGATTTTTTTTCAAAAATTTACTCTTACGTTGACAGTTGGAAAAGCTGGGAATTATAATAAATATATTATGAAATATACTATATTGCTTATACATGTATATAAAATTATATATTTTGAAGCTGTAAGGAAAAATCAGACATTTTTTGTTCTTTAAAAATATAGAAAAATTGTTAGATAAATCATTCAAACCAGTCAGTTGAGTCGTCAAAAAAACTAAATTGCCAATAGAATAATCTAAAAAATTGTATTATTTGTAGGACTTGTTAGCAACCGTTTGTCCACAATACATAAATACCTATTTTATTTAAAAACCAAAAAACAAGAAGAATATCCACATAAAATATTAGAGGGAACGAATATTCAAAAATAAATGTAACATCAATCTTGAAACAAAAATCATTACGCCGAGTATAATTTAATCGTTACAACAAATTCCGTATCTTTATCCGTCTGCTGATTTTATGCTCTGTAAGTAATCTAATTGTACTCTGAAATGCAAAGCAAAAGTATAAGAATAAAAAAGTTTTGATGATTTATTTTGTATTAATGTCCTTTACCTTATTTATTTATATATACTGAGAATTCTCAAGACCATACCATAGTATTGAACTGATAGACTGTCGCTGTATTGTTTTGTTTCCTGTATTATTTCTTGTAGTAATTAAATTAATTACATGGTATCAGGTTTTCACTACCCCAAATCCCGAATCCCGAAAATCGACCCGACATTCCTTCCTATGTCGCTTTCCCATATATTATCCTATCCAATAACATAGTGTACACCTAATTGGAGTGTCCAGGTAATGAATTAGAGAATGATGAAAAATAACATTTTTTTTTTACTTTCCCCGCATCTCATCGTCATCACGTCGAGCAGTACATTATATTCTAGGAAGTTGATATCGTAGGAGTACCCAATTCCACATGGCACATCGACCCGAAAACCGGAAAAAATAACACTAATCGGAATTGGCCACTTCTTGGACTGTGTGTTTTTTGTTGTGTGTATTGTGTTGTTTAGATACCAGATATTTTCATCAGTGGATTGACTTGGATATACTCATACAGACTGTACCGTTCGAGATCGAGATTGAGATCGAATTCGAATTCGAAGAATCCAAAAAATATTCTACTCAAGAATTGATTTCCTTGACTAGACTTGAAATGTGGAGGTACAGGCTCTGGTGCGGAAGGCACTATGTGAAACTCAATACAATAAAATAAGAAAAGTGAAGAAAGGCAAGAGGACGACAAGGACGAAAACCGATTTCGTTATTCTTCAACGAAATACTCTGCTACAACGACTCCTGTCTTTGTATTTTAGACCATATTGCACTCAAGTATCTCAGCCTATTGATCAACGACCCACGATCACAATCTAATTGCCTACTTGCGTATTATATCTTGGAAATGTGGATTATTTGGAATTCCCCAGTACTGTTTTATATGATTTTTTATCATGAGTATAATATTTATGTACGGAGAAATCGTTTCCTGGCCCTGGCTGTTGTATCTTTACCATCGTCATCCTCGTTTCTCAATAAAAATAACAAATGAGAATCTAGGGCAGAGATCAACATAAACACAAGTTGGAGAGCAGATGGAGGATCCAACCAAACATTTCATTGCTATATACATACATACCTGGGTGTATCAGTACAGATACCTTTATTACCTACCTAACTACCTATGTACTACATACTTTTGTTTGTCTGCCACACGCGTGGAGGTCGGTCACATCAACACGGGGACTGTGACGGGGATATGCCAACTCTGTAGGAACTAGAAATGGAAAAATGTGGTTGCTATCTTTTTTTTAAAACCGTTCATCTTTTAAATTCTACTAAATTGTATGCTACTATAATTATTAAGTTTCTTTGCGTTTTACTTACTAATTTATTTGGTTTACACGCCAATGTACATATGCTTTTTAGTTTTTTAGTTTATTCCCATATATATATGTATAGTGTTAATGCCTGCTTATGGAAATCAATGTTTGCCCCTGTGTGATTTGACATAAGTTTGACAGTAAATCCTTTA
>JAQFZE010001993.1:0-15861 GCA_034695245.1 Dicyrtomina saundersi | reverse complement strand
GTTTTACCAACAATGTGCACAGTCATCATAACATGAAAACCTTCATTTAACAGTGATCCAATTCAAACCAACATAATGATTTGCCCCTGATTACATTATAATTGCAAAAAAGTTCATCGTCGTGAGTACAGATAAGGAGCATTTTCTTCCCTTATTATGCCACTTACAAACTTACAATTTCCAACTAATAAAGACGGGTACAGTTTCAAATTAGTTCTTATCAAAATATTTAAAGTATTTCACGTGAAAATGAATGGGTTTCATTCAACAAAACAGCAACATGGTTTTTTTTTTCAAAGTATTTATATGAATTTTTTTTGTATTGTATTAAGGTGACATACAGTGCGACACAAACCGAAAAGGACATGAAATTTACATGAACAAATAATGTCTCATAGTATGTTGTTAGTATGAAACGGGCGCGCATGAAAATGTGGACGGAATAAACTGCACCGCTTCTGCTTAAAAACACGTCAATGGCATCAACAAAGTAACAGGGTCATGCAGAACACCACGCTCCATGGAGCAACTATTAAAATCGCCGATGTGGTAAGATCATTTAAGCACACTAAATTTTTAATCAGCTCAAAGTTTTCGAACGATCTACAACAATATATTCAAAATATACGAATTATTACAAAGTAACTACCGTAAATGCTTGATTAAGTGCGGGGTTTTAAATAAATAAATTTTAGTTCATATCTGTCACCTTCAAATACATATAAAAAGACCGGGCACAAACAAACGCCGGGTCTCAAGTAAGCGCCAGGCTGATAGCCCAAAATGTTAATTAAGCGTCAGTGCGCTTATTGTAACATTTGCGGTATTTACAATATTAGTTGAGTTAAAGTTGGTGCAGTCAAGCTTCCACACTAAGGTCTGTTAAATCTAATGATTGAAAATGCATAGGCGTGCTAATATGATTAATGTGGCCGGATTAGTTACTTCAATGAGTACTGAGGAGCTCAGGCTTCTATTCTTTGCGGAGCTAGAATAAAGTCGTATTTTTTAAGCCATTTAGATGCCAATTGATTTTATTTTCATCTTAATAGTATTGAATAGGAGTAAAACAACATTCAATACATTTTGTTGCAAATACTTCATAAATGTTCACTATCGACTATCTACTCCACATGCAGGAATCTCTAACTTTTTTTTGGGAAACCACCATCCGCTTATTATATTTTTGAGCGTTGTTGTTGCTCTGCGTATTTTTTGTACTCTAAAAACTTAACAATTTACAGTGACAGGTCCCAACAAAATACAAGGGGTGGGGGGGTCTAAATACCGAATTGTATGAATTTTATTTCGCGTATAAATTAGTTTGCAATTTGCATGTTTGACTTTCTTATTCATGAGCTATTAAAGCTACAAAATGTTTACCACTATTTAATTTAAACATTTTTATGATTTTAGGTAATCTAATTACTGAACGACCTGTCCACTTGCTTTAATGCGCAATGTACCTGTACCATGTACCACCGTAGGATTTGCTCATCCACTTTCAAAACCCTGGTTGTAAAAAAAGCGGTAACGATGAAGAAAAGATGTAGCATATTTTTCATATCGTCTGGCAATGCCAACAACATTTACAATTTAAGGAATGTAAGGGACACGTTCCAGAACAAACTCAAGTCACTGAGAATCAAACCCCTGACCAAAGTTGTTCAGCAAAGTGGAGAGTATCATCCTCTGTGTGTTACACATAATATGGCATGACTCGAGTTGGTTAAAAATTTGCCGCAAAAAAGAGCCCAGATTCCTGGCTTTATAAGACAACCGAATTTACTATTCATAATTGACCCATACATGTGTGGCTGTCGATTTACCAATGAGGTACGCACTGCAGGAACTGGGAAATAACATTTCCTATAGTTTTTTCAGGTAATATACTTGTTAAATCGTGTGTGAAGTATCAAAATTACCCATTTCCAGTTTTGTAGCTAGACTTAAAATAAGCTTCGTCAGAAGTCACACTGGTTGAGATGGATGTGTTGTTGTTGCTAATTTTTGAATAGTGCAAAACATTCCAATTAAATATTTTTGAAAATTGTAAAATGTTTTATTTGTATGCCTTAAAAAAGTGCAAAACTTCCTGTTTGCAAGTATTTAAATTTTAAACTGTAAAATACTAGATTGTTTTAATTGTATGTTTACAGCCTCTTGCATTTTGGTGAAAGTTTGTAATAATTTATTTGCATTTAATTTTATTGACAATACAAATGGGTTATTTTGATTCTTCAATCTTCACATACAAAAAGTATGTAAATACATGACGATGTACTTTCCTGACTTCGCTGTGGTTTAATTGTGCTTGCAAATTTATAAGATAGAATAACTTTAGAAAATGTAATAATGTAACTTAACTTGTTGTCTAATTGCAAGTTGCTACGAGAATGTAACTAATGTACCTATTGAACATCTTTTATCTGCAGATTTACCGAATGCAAAGTACCCAAAGGCTGAAGATCCAACTTTTGAGCGTAAACTTAAACCTGAGCTGCTACATATTTGATTGAATCTGCGGAACATTTTTGTTTTTATATTGGACAGTATATTAACAGGAAGAAGAAACCAACCAACAGTATATTCACATCTTGTACTGTCCATAATTATCAGTAAATTACAACCACAATAAAACTAAAAGATACTGCATCTCAGATAGAAGTGAAAGTAAAGTGAAAGAAGTAAAAGTTTTTACATAACAAACACCAATTTATTTTGCAGAATTGACGATGTGGAAAGCATCAGAGCTTAATAAGGGCGGCGGTCATTGTCCATGAAGGTAAGAAAATGCAATTAGGAAGCAAAGAGCACAGTTTAGAATAATTCTGATCAATACACTGTTTTTAGAATATGGTAAGACAATTAATGCTGTGACTTTATTCGTTTCTTCTTTTGATTTTGGAAAGTGAAAGTTTATTGATAGGTGAAAGTAATACATTTAGTTCGAATTAAAAATAATGTAATTGTATAATTTCCCAATGCAGATTCAAACAGATATGGATGGTTACGCCAAAGTAGACGAATTAAAAGTTCAACTCCATGAATCAACTTTAACGACAACAGCGGGGTCATAGGATCACGTGTATCAATGAAGATGCAGCAAGTCAGGACTTTAATTATCAAATTGCTATGAATTTTTGTTTAAAGAAAGATGTACAAATCTCATCCTGTGTACATATAATTTCAGATTTAATCAACCATGATTTCGTTTTTGTTTGTTTAGGTGCTTCTATACGTGCCACGTTAAATAGTTATTTAAAGTCAAAAGAAGATACTACTCATTATGAAAAATACGTAATTAGAAGTAGTTAATATTTGTTATAAGTAGGTACATGATATTTTTAATTATGTACTATTAAATGCATATAGATATAGCTAATTGTACATAGTGATATACAATCAAATCATTACATTAAAATGTATTTATTTGTAGGACATATGTAATGATATTATTTGGTGCACTTAGTTTTAATTTATTACTAGCTTATACAACTATTTGATACACATTAAAGCAAAGATGTAAATTATTCCCCAACAATTTTTTTATACTCAAAACGAAGCAATAACATAATTTACTATACCATTAAAATTGTACACATAATTATATTTACTTACTAAACAGTAATCAAATTTAATAACAATCCACCTCCTTCCATAAGCTGTGGGCTTATAAGAGAGTGTATGTGAAACCTACGGCAGATTTACTAATAAATTGTAAATTTTATATTTTTTTCTCACATACATATTACATTTAAGGAAAATTCTTTAATATGTGGCAGGTTATTTAGTAAACCAATTAGTGCTAGTGTTTAAATAAAAAGCCGTAATCTGTTCATTAGAATACATTTAATACAGCTGGAAAAGGTTTAGTATATGAAAAATAGGTAAATCGTAGGCATTGCAATAATATGTTTTTATGAAAACTTCAATATTTACGATAAATCCCAACTAAAGTATTACATCATTTGAGGTCTTCAACTTTCTCCATAACTTATAAATTTACTATTTTTCTTATCATAATTAAATGACCTCATTTTCACTTAATTTACCTTTTAAAAGAAAGTACCTGCCTACCAGTTTATTGTAGGCAAGGTATGATCATTGTAAAATAACCCGATGTAAATTAAGAATTAGTGGGTAATTATTTGTGTATGAAATATTTCTGTTATTGAAGTTGAGTACAAGCTTAATTTAGTTTAGATGTCACAAGGCCAAACTTTCAGGGTAGGCGCATTTATCAGGCACTGTTCAATGCCTTACCTTTTTTAATTTTCAGCTTAACTAACTATACGTATAATATTAACAGTAGAAGTGTCACATCGTTCTTATATTAATTAAAATATGTTACACAAATTTCAAATAAATTAGGCATATAACATTTAAAATCAAACCACTAGTAAAATACTAATGAGTTATGTTGTGAAAAATTAAAATGTGACTTGAATATTTAATATTTAAATAGGTATTTAACAATTAAACTTTAATTTTACATGCTTATGTTTATTAACTTTTATTCCCTATAGCAAAAATTTAGTATTTTAAATAATTATGCGTACATTTCTTGTTAGTCCCACAATAAAGTAATTTGTTTTGTATCATTTACTATAATGTGACAAGACAATATTTCATTTATGTCTTTTTGAGTCTTCTTTGACAAATTAGTCATTGTTGTAATAAATGAAAGTAGTGTTTTCTCATACACATCTAGTGCAGTGTATTAATAAGGTACAAAAGGTATTGAAAAGAAAACAGAGAAAACTGCTTCTGATTTAAGGGCGGCTATGTAATTTTACTCTGTGTTTTACAGTTTATAAATTCTTGAATTGTAGCATCCTGCTAGAAATGCCATACGTGCTTAGTGGTACAAATTACCATGAAAGAATATCGATACTAATATTACAGGTTATCTTATGAGCCGTTTGTCGGGTTCGTCAACAGAGTTAGAGTCAATAAGGGTCATTTTGAAGTGTTTTTGTCATCGTTATCAGTATTGACGGTTATTTGAAAGCAAACGATGGATCACAATGCTTTCATAGTTGGTGATGGGATTTGCAACCGTTGGGCTGTGTATTACCAATTTATAAAATGTATAAGAACTTTGCGCACGACCCGTTGACTACTGCTCACGCCACTGGAGAAAGTGTGTCATAATTTAATTACATATAAGTGTCGTATAATATCAAAGTTATTTATAATAAACTCGTTCCAGCTTATTAACAAGGAATTATATAGAGATACATTTATACGACGCAGTAGATCCTATTTCATTCCTATCAGAAATTACGCAAGTTTCCACTTTAAGCTGGCTGTTAAATATTTGGATTTAATTTCTAGTAATACCAAGTATACAAAATTCATGAGGGATTGTGCATAGATGACGTAATCAAGCTTGAAACTTGATTTACATTGTAGAACGCATATTGAATTAAATTCCAGTTTTGATTAAGGCTGTTGCAAGGCTACATAACGTGTCATTTTGTCTATGCTATTACGTTTATACTGTACTCAGCCGTAGCCCTTTGCCACGTAGTTTACATATGATTACAATATAGTATATAAGCTTTGGATTAGACTTGTATGCGTATTGTGAGTGAAAAGTCAAAATCTTTGAACGTTTTTGAAATGTGAAAAAAGATTTACTTACATGTTTTTAGAAATTGCAAAACTTTGTATATATGTACATATGTTTTAGTATTATTTTAACTGTTTAACTTTTATGTTGACGATGCATTTTAGTATTAGTTAAGAAGGTGTCGTAAAGAAAAGTTTAATCTATTACATTAATTAAATAGCCTCAGATCCTGGAACTCAAATAGCTCAGATTACATGCTTCAAAGCTCAAGTAGGAACTCAATTTCAAAAGGAATTTGAGGGACAATTATTTCTAATGTGTCCAATGCATTTTTGTATAGTGGATGTTCGTCACTTAATCTCAATTTATATGCTACAGTGCAATTAGATTGTAAAGAAAAGCATTTGCAAGTAAACGTAGTAACAATTTACATTATTAACTGCCGTACATATTATCATGTGCATAAAATTTTGAATTCACTAATTATCTGTAATTTCTATGTTATATAAATATGACAGATTTAATTCTGTAGATTAGTAGAAATATATATTTGCTTACGATATT
The DNA here is from genome assembly GCA_034695245.1 of Dicyrtomina saundersi. Classification (NCBI taxonomy): domain Eukaryota; kingdom Metazoa; phylum Arthropoda; class Collembola; order Symphypleona; family Dicyrtomidae; genus Dicyrtomina; species Dicyrtomina saundersi. The sequence continues at coordinate 9,719 of JAQFZE010001993.1, read as the reverse complement.
TTGCGCATTTCAAAAACATGTTAAAAGATAATTTTTACTCTCTTAATAGCGTGTGAATATAATATTTTTGACTTTGAGAAAGCATATGGCAAAACCGCATCTAGTAGTTTTATTAAACGGAAAAATGATTATTTTAAATCTCGGAAAAAAATAAATTTCTAATTTCCAGAAACTTGTTAATAATACTTTCCTGGTAGTAGTTCGTGGTATGCATATTATCGCGAGTAAAGAATCAAAATTTTCAATTTATAATTTAAATTTAAATTAAAATGAGCTCCCTTAAAAACCGTTTGTATGCATGTACGCGTGTGTTATGTTTTTATGTTGCACTTAATTAATTATAGGTTTAAATTGGGCTAGGATTCTAAAGGCCTATAGCTGCAAGTACAAAAGTTTATCTGGCAGTGTCTTATCTATTTTATAACTCAACTTGATTCAAACCTATATACGTATGTTTGAATTAAAGTCACTCATTACACACAATATGTTATACAAGTATAAAATAAATTAGGCATAATACATATAAATGCAAACCACTAGTAAAATACTAAGAATTATCTTTTTAAAAAATAATATTTGACTTAAATATTATTTAATTTAATTCTTAATTTTTTAAAATTTATTATATTACATAATTTAAAAGGATTATATTTATTTAATTTTATCCTGAAAATCACAAATGCAGTAAACTTAAACACAATAATTACATGCAACTGCCTCAGAGACTAACAATACAATATTTACTCTTTTGTATCCATTATTTTTTTTTGAGAACACAAAATTTTGTTTCAGTCATTTTAAGGTTTGACTGACGAATACGTTATTGTTGCATTATATCAAAGTACTGTATTCTCATACACTTTTAGTACACTGCATCAATAGGGTACAAATGATATTTATTAGAAAACACAGAAAACTGCTTCTAAATTAAGGGCGGCTATTTATTTTACTTTGAGTTTCCCAGTTTGGAAATAATTAAATTGCAGCATCCTGCTAAAAATGTCTAACGTGCTGAGTGGTACAAAACATTAACATAGAATAATAATCATACTTATATAGAGGCTTATCTATTGAGCCATTTGTTGGGTTTGTCAACAGAGTTGGAGTCAACTTGGGCCATTTTGAAGTGTTTTTGTCATCGTTATCAGTGTTGACGGTTATTTGACAGCAAACGATGGATCACTATGATCTAATAGTTTGTGATGTGATTTTCAACCTTAGGGCTGTATTAACAATTTAACAAATTTATTAGAACTTTGCGCACGTCCCGTTGACCCCTGCACACGCCACTCGAGAAAGTGTGTGTTATAATTTACATATTTTTGTCGTATAATATTAAAACTATTTATAATAAAATCGTTCAAAATAATTTACATACAATAAAATGGAGATAAATCTATACGACGCAGTAGATCCAATTTCGTTTTTATCAAAAATTACGCAACTATCAATTTCACTTCAAAATGGCTATTTAATATTTGGATTTATTTTCTAGTAAAACCAACTAACGATAAACAAAACTCAGAAGGGCTTGTACATAGATGATATGAAAACCAAAAAAGTTATTAACATTGTAGAACGCATATTGGATTTCAGTTTTGATCAAGGATATGACAAAGCTACTAAACGTGTCATTTTGTCTACGCTATTACGTGTATACTGTAAACAGCCGTAGCCCTTTGCCACGTAGTTTACATATGATCACAAAAGTAAATAGATAGTTATAGGCTGTGGGATGAACTAAAACTTGTATGTGCAATGTGAGGGAAGAGTCAGAATAGTTAAACATTTTTGAAATGTGGAAAAAGTTTCATTTACATGTTTTTAAAAAGTGCAAAATATTTACACACACACTTTTCAGTATTACTACAACTGTTTACATTTTGATGTCTACGATGCATTTTAGTAATTATTAGTTTGGAATGCATCTTACTAGTTTTTATTTTTTGCTATGTTATTGGGGTTTTTATGAAGTTTTAGTAAAGAGCCTTATGCACCTGTATTTTACAAAATATATAAAAAAAAAGGTTTTAATTACTATTTTAAAACTAGATTTGAAAAACCATTATGAGGCTTTATTGTTATAAAATCCACCATCAAAACCACAAAAATGTAAGCCTGTGTCATATGTAGCTGCTCTTATGCAATTAATGTCTCGTTAAGTTACGTATGTTATTCGCATTACATTTTCTCATTACTTAATAATTACAAATATGTTCGTAACATTACGTTTTTGTGATGAAGAAAATTGCGCATTTTACAATATTTAGAAACACGAAAATAGAATGTTTTGTGCTCTTAAACACCAAGTAGTTCAAACAATTTATAATTACTAAAAATGAAGAGCAGCTTGTAACTTCTAAAATACATGCTAAATAATCTGCACGTTTTTCTCATTTATAGTTTTAATTTTTTTTTTCGCACAAGAAGAATAATTAGTCACTTACTTAGTACATGCGTGCATTGAAGTAGCTAAACTAGCATCCCACATTTCAAGGCATTCTAATGCATTGTAACTTCTTCCAGTAAGTATGCACTCTGTGTCTAGCTCAGCAACATTTTGCTGTGTCAATTTGACATTTGGTCCTTATTGTTGTGTTGATATGTAAAACAATTTTATAAAATAATACTTCTAATAATTATTCATTACATGGCATCATACATATCCATCTTTATTTGGATTGACAGTTCTCTGACAGCAAATAATGGATCACAATTCTCAAATAGCTTCAGAATCAGAGTTCTATTTCGTGTGCTGTAATTATACATTACCTATTTATGTCATAATTATTGAATTTTGCGCACGGCTCGTTTTCCACTGCACACCACACTCGTGAAAGTGTTGGTCATAATGTACATTTTTTGGTAGTACAATGTATACTGTAATTCAAAAATTATGTATAATACAACCGTTTAAGTTTATATATTACAAGCATATATTATAAGTAATGACAAATTTCTACAACGCAGTAGAATTAATATCATTCTTATCATCAATTGCCCTGGTTTTAAATCTAAGTTAAGCTAGTTATAAAGTATTGGAATATTATAATAATAAAACTGAACTCAAATTATTTGGTAAGGGCGAAATTTATTTATTTACATATTTTTTAGTTGCAAAATTATTGCGAAATTTTCAGGTTTTATATTCTATACAAATAATAAAGCGGTCTTATGGAGTTGATTCTATGCATAACTTTAATAAAATAAGTATGTAATTAATTATTGTTTGCAGTACAATTAATTATTCCTTTATATTAACATGCAAAAATGTGCATCACGTTTCATTCAAGCATTTTTAAATAGGTACACCAGTGGCAAAACAGTATTTAAAGAATCGAGGGAAAAGAAAATATTCCATGAATTTATAGGTATAATCTTTGCCTAATTTGCAGAAGAGTTTACAGTTTACACGACGCAAAAGATCCGCTTTTACTATCTGCAAAGATTACCTATTACTTATTACAAGCTCAAGTTCAAACTGAAATTGATCTACTGTTCAAACCAACAAGGGGTAAATTGATATTGAAGGGCTATCCATTAATGACGTTATCAAACTTTAGGAAAACTCTAGCAATGGTTTTCACATTATTTTTGTAGGAGTAGTTGGAACAGATATGTCACTAAAGCTATATTAAAACAAAATCCTAACTTGTAAGCAAACTCACTATAGCAGTTACGTAGTTTGTGGACGCTCCTGTAGGAAATTAGTCGGTGTCAAAACATCAAATTATATGCTACAAGTTGTATTGCAAATGCAAGCAAGTAAAAGTAATAGCAATTCCTATTATTAACTTCTGCACGCATTATCATTTGCAAACATATGAGAATAATTCACTAATTATCTGTAATTTATATGTTTTTTGAATATGACAGAGTAATTTATGTAGATAGATAGGAATACATTTTTGCTAACTATATTTTTTACATCTCAAAAACACTTAAAGAAATAATTTAAATTATTTTAAAGGCTTGCAAATATAACACTTTGCAAATAAACATGTTAAAATAACATACAGCACCTTTATTAAACGTAAATCGTACAATTTAAATTACTTAAAATTTCGAAAAAAAATTGTAAATAGGACATTTTGTGTTCCGAAAATTCGTGTACATAAAACATTGTTTGCAAAATGTGCAGGTAACACATAATGCTTCAAAAGTTTAATAATAAAATAGCCTTGTGCTAAAAAAAACTTTTTTTTTAAACTTGTTATTAACATTGTAGGCATCTATAATTATCTAATTAAATAAAGTTGTCGTACATAGCACATTTTAATTTTGAATACAAATTCAAAAACTTTAAATTATATTCTTCTCGAACGAATCTGTTCTTGAGGCATGCTTTTGACTTTCATTTTCTTTCAGTTATTTATGAACCTGAAGTGCATGGCAAATCTTGTCATTTGAAATTAAGCAAGAAAACGGTCCTCTAATTTCAAGGAAAAATTTAGCATTTCAAATTTATTTTCAAACTACCACTTGCCATATAATTTGTAATATGAAAATACATGAAAAATTGTTAGTAAAGAAAATATGATTACTTCAAGTAATATTTATGAAACAAAATATAAAACAAATGGCAAAATTAAATTGTATTGTGTTTTGCTGATAGGTTATTTTCACCTGCCACGCCATAGTCAACAATATTAGCGGAATATTAACTTTGCAAAAGAAATGTATATACGACTTATGTAATATTATTTTAGTCCAATTTTTTATTGAACTTAATTAAACACGATTAGATTAAAAGTCATTTTGTAATAACTACGCAATAAGAGATATTGTAATAAACACTTTTGATTGCGTTGGTGGCATAATGATCGGATTCCAAGTAAATACTGTTGTCAAGTGCTGCCTTATCTAATTCGACTTGAACCAATGGTCTGTGTAAGTTTGTTAATTAATTAGTAGTTCCAATGCAATTTGTACACACTTGAATTAAAACTGAAACATACAAACCAAGGGTGTATATTAAATTGGGTATAACTATATAATATAAAAGTGAACAACAAATACCAGTCAACACCTGGAATTTATCATGTTGTCAACTTTGGTCTGACTTTGGTATCATTAAAATATTGAATTGGTCATTCAGTTACGTAACTTTGTAATTATACTTGACTATCAAATTGAAGCAAATGGTCCATTCGCAACCACATACATACAATTTTTCGTAAGGTTTGGCTTTAACTAATTATTGTAAAACAACAATGACAACAAAACAATAAGTTGCAATTTATTTTATTTATTGTAACCTTGTGAGCATGTTTAGATATTCCTCGAAAACGAAAAGTATTTTATGATCTCACGATGCCTAATTTTCTATGAGTATGAGTACAATACCGGCAAAAGTAATACAATTTTGTAATAAGGACTAATGTGGACTAGAACTAGTATTTATTAGCAGGGCGATCGAAAGTCAAGGCTGGCAAAGATAAAGCTGCTATTTGTTTGCATGCAAAATTTATCCATGCCAGCCTTCACTTTCAGTTGCCGCAACTGTAATGTGCACTGGGAGTGAAAAGTCAAAATCGCTTATCTCTTTTTTAAATTAAAATTAAAATGAGCTATCTCAAACACACTTAATGAGATAAATAGTTGTATAGTGTTTAAATTACATGATTTTAAAACGTGGAAAATGTTCTATTTGCATTTTTTTTTGAACTATCATAATTGTTCAGTTGTATTGGTTTAGGAAGGCATCCAAGTTATTTTGACTCTTCGCTGAATTTATTAATGTTTCTATTTAGTTTTTTTAAGGTTATACCTGCCTCTTATAAAGCATAAATTCCAGCAATTTTTCATTCACGTTAGAAATTCTGCAGTCCCAAAGTAATCGAAAAACTTTTATGTTTCATATTTAAAAAATAGTCTGCTCATTCACGATGCTTTTATTTAAATATGTATGTCAATTGTTTGCAATAAAATTACCTATTACTTCATAATTACATTCAAATAGGTGCACTACCTGTTATAAGACTAGTCACGTCCAAGCAATACAATATAGAAAATTTATGAAATATTATCCAGGGGCTATCCGTAAATGACGTCATCAAACGTCATAAAATTCCTACATTTTTGTAAAGAAATCTTTGTGGGGTATGTACCTTGAAGCAACTTAAATTGTCACTTAATCTATGTTACAACCAAATCCTAGCTTGTGGACTAATTCACCCTACACGTTACGAAGTTTGTGGACTCGCCTTCTGGAAAATAGAAAACGGCCTATTTCAGCACTGTAATGTTGAAGTAGGGAGTCAAAGTCAAGAGGAATTTAGAGGTCATGAATTCTGTGTGTCCCGTGATTTTCCATAATAGTTTTTTGTCTCTAAACGACAGTTTATGTTCTATGATGGGATTGCAAAAGAGGATATTTTCAGGCAAACGTAATTTATTATAATTCATTTTATTTACCGCTGCACGCAATACTAATAATTATGTGTAAAAACTTTAGAATTCACCATCTGTAATTTCCATATTATTTGAATGTGACTGATAAAACTTACTGTTCTTCAGACCATGTCAGAAATTTATTGTATGCACCATATGGTTGTATGGCTTCATCGACAACAACTCTGCGGCATGATATTAGTATTTGCATAAGTGAGGATTAAGGCGAGTACTTGAACAGTTTTTTGGCAAAACTGGATAAGTCCATCAAAGCAAATTTTACACGAACAACGAATAATAAATAAATGGTGACCGATTTAGATTTTTTTAACTCAATTTTTTTCACAGGTACTGTACCTGATGAAGCGTTATTACAAGTAGTTTTAAAATTCTAGACAGACATAAATGTTATAAAAAAATTTAAATTGTGGACTTATCCCGTTTTACTAAAAAAGTCAATAACTTAACATGGAGCTAAAAATCCGTGGCACGAAATTTTAATCGTTTTGAGTCTAACTAAACTATCTTTTTTCATTTTTCTTGTATAAAACACATTCATGCACTGAATTTTCTTCTACATACTACGAAAACACTGGAAACCTTAATTTAAGTCAGAAATGCATGTTTTAGGTGGACTTATCCTATTTTGCAAAAAATAATTTAATAAGATTATTCCGTTTGGTCAAAAAACGAAATTTAGGCTATTTTTAAAAATAAGTTTGCTAGAACTTTGACCTTTACAATTCAGTACAGTAACGTATAAAGTTGAATAGAACAAATACTACAAAAAGTCTCATTTAAAATAAAATTGAATTATCCTGTTTTGCTAAAAATCTCTTCATTTGCACATGGCATAAAAACAGCGACTGGTCTACAACTTCTTGATAACTGAATGTTGTTGAGTTTGCAATTTTTTAATAAAGCGTAGGTGGCTCAACAACTCAAATACTGAGTATTTGCTAAAAGCCTGATTCATATTACTTGGGAATTAGGAATGTTAAGTAGACATCCTAATACATAGTTATATTTAATCAAGGCAAACACAAATGTATCATTCAATAATATTATTTTTACGAAATATGTAAAGGTATGACTGTAAATGCAACTATGGATAAGGTAGCGGCTGGAAACGAGAAACAAAAAAATTAAACGTGATAGAATTTAAAAAATAAGTAGGTTAATTACTTTTTAAATAATTAACAATGAACAAATATTGTAAATTACATAATATTGTTGACCGTCAAATATAAGGCTTAGTAAATTACACTCTCTTAAACTTAATTTATATTGTTTGTATTAGTACTTTAGTATTAAAGAATCATTATATTTTTGTAAGTGGTCTGTAAAAATTTAAACTCAAACATTGTGACCAATAAACGTTAATATTAAAATTTTACAAAAGTATAATTATACAAGTTAACAATAACAGTATTTTGGAATTTTTACAAGCTTACAAAAGCAACATTTATTGCTTTTCAAAAACGTGTGAATCGTACATTTGAAAGTTTTTAAAATCTCAGAAAAACAATATTTTGTATTTCACAGAAACGTGTAAATAATCAATTTTGCGTTTTAGAAATACGTGTATATATAAAAAGATTCTATTTCGGAAAAACATGCAAATTGCACAATTACCGTTCTACTTAAATCTAGATACAAATTAATTTTATAATAAATTTTAACATATGTAGATAAATAGAAGATTCTAAATATTGCAGAAGTGTAGAAACAAAAAGATGCTTGCATTAACCATAAACAAGTTAAAATGCCTTTAACCCTTTTTTTAAACTCGTAGTTTAGTACTATACGCATCTTTACCTTGTAAAGCTTTTATTCATAGATGATTTCAGTTTTAGCTAAAATTAGATAATTACGTGTGATTTACATTCTCCACAGACGAATCTGTTCTTGGCTCTTGTTATTATACTGACGAATCTACTCTCGTTTCCTCTAATTATTTATGTGCATGAAGTGCAAAGCAAATCTTGTTTTTTGAAGACACGCAAGACAACTGTCTTCTTATTTTAAGACGGTAATTTAGCTTTCATTAAATAACATGACATTACGTAATCATTAACAGATTTGAAGTTAATTGGGATTATTGAATAATTCTTTTGTTGTAGCTATCTGCGTATATATACATATATAATAAAGGTTTAGATTTTTAGATATGATATTTTATAAAATAAGTCTAGTGGGCTTATACAACTACTTTATGAATAGCCTCGTTAAAATGAATGAATTGTGTCCAATGCAGTTACCTATTATTTCATAAATATAAGCAAATGAAAGTGTTACGTGCTGTACTACACGTTATGTCCAAGCAATGCAAAATAGGCAAAACAGTGGCAATGCAGATTATATTGGTCGCTTGGAAAATACAAACTAAATACATTCAAAGATTGTCATTGCATAATTAATTTGTTTGCGAATTGGCACGACAAAATCCATCTGCCTATACCATCCGCTGAAATTACCCTTTTTGGGTAATTCATAAATTTTTTTTTTTTATTGTTGTTATTTGCCTTAGTACAATATGTAGTACAAGTTAGTATTTAAATTATTAGGTACCATGTATTAGTATGCAGTGCTTAAAAAATAAAAACCCAAATATTTCGTCATTGCTCATAAGGAGATTTGGAGTCATTTAAGGTCATAGGAACTTGTTTTTGTCATCCTTGTCGGTGATAGTGACAATTGTTTTGCCAAAAATGATGGATCACATACACAAGATAAAAATAATTTTCAAACGGATTTCAACAAGTTGTGTTCTCAATTGGTTCTACAATTTGCTAAAATTTTGCGCACGACACCTTCTGAACTTGCACACGATTTTGATGAAAGATTACCTGACTATTGTAAGTTTTGTTGGCTTGATCGGTAGATGTTAGAGTGTTTAGTTTAATAATTATCAGGTAATAGCAGCTTTAAATTGTAAAGTGGGTATTGTGAGATCTCATAAGCGAGCTTGTCATGTTTCATTGTTTAAAAGTATTGGGCATTGATTTACTTATAGTTAAATGTTTTTGAATAAATTACGGATTATAACTAACATAAGAATAAAACGAAAAATATCCCTGGTTTTGAGGCGAGAATTATGCTACTGTATGCTTAACTGCTTAGAATTTCCAGCATTGACAGATTTTAATGGCAATTTTAAGCGTACGGGATAAACTTACAATGTAGAGTACTCGCACTATTCTAGAAACATGCCTAATAAGTCATTTACTGGGTTTACCAAGATAGTTTTAGGCAAAAGGGGTACCGTATTACTTCTAATAGAACCCCGGGGTTATATTTTAAAATTTGACTCGCGACCCGGGGTG
>JAQFZE010001992.1:0-15863 GCA_034695245.1 Dicyrtomina saundersi | reverse complement strand
CTGTAAATTTGAACCATGGTATTTAACTTACGCCAGATTCCACTGAGAATAGTTTGAAGGGAGGAACTAAATTCCTGTTTGGGATTTTCAATCATGATGACAAGCTGACAATACTGTAGCGGATGCAGTGCATCTTGCAAAATTAAGCGCTGTTCTTGTTGGATAGGAAATTTTTGAATTCGTGGATAACATGAAAATTGTAGCAGGAAAGATATACTAACGACAAAAGAAGACGTTGCAAAACACAATTTCATTTTGGTTTAAATTTTGAAAATTGTTTAGCATTCAAACGTATTATGAGCTCATAGCATTGATAGGGTTGATAATGAGAGGGTGACAGCTTTTTAGCAATTAATTTGTTGTGTCTATTTAAATGGGAAATCCTATGAACGATAAAAATGGAATTCGGCTAAAAACGACAAACTTTGCTAGACTTGCGGTGTCTTTTATATACGGATTGTACTGTACTACCATCCGTGTTATCATTTGTTTAAATGTTTAATTTCAAAACCTAAAGACAAGATTGCCTCTCGTTCCCTTGTGAGTTTAAACCTCGACTAAAGTGTTTAAAAAGTGATAGGAAGGCTTTTTGTTTGCATGTTATAACAAAACTTGAGTTATATTGATATTACAATTGTTTCTTAGAATTAAATACGTTGCGTTGAATATCTAAACAAAGTTTAATGACTCAATTACTAAAACTGCTTAGCTCTGTCAAGTCACGACTGCCCTATAGAATGATGTAATAAAATATATACAAATTTAGAATATTATAACCTGACTACTAATCGTGAGTGTTTAGGCTGCGTTTGGACAATTTATGTATTAAAAATATAGTTGATTGGAATATGACATTTGCTACATCGTGACAACTATGAATATCAATGAAGTTAATTATTATTTTACGCTAAAAGCTAAACAGTAAGTTAAGCATGCAAATCCCATGCAATGCATTAGAACCGCTAAACTAGCAATCTCATTGACACAGTTATTAATTGGATTTAATCAGTGCCTTTGTTATCGATATGTTTTAATTTAAAATGTAAGACATTGTATCAGAAAAAACAACAGTCCTGACAGTCACTGAGTCTGTCACCGTCCGCTGCTGGAACCGTGAAAACGGAACCAGTCTATAAATAGCTATGTTGTATCATAGCATGTCCCGACTTAACTTACTAATACTACTTCTGACAACAATTATGGACGATCCCACCGATCACGCTCCTAATTTACAGTTTTAAAACTTCACTAGTGACAGTGTGGATTGTGGATGTGGCAGAAATATTTTTGACCTTCCCAACTCGTCTCCATTTGCAGTCGTAAAATTCCTTTTGACTTTTGACTCAGACTTGGTTCATATTTCAGGACGAACGCCATTCCGTTGTATCCGTAAAAATCTAAAGAAGTTCAAGCAAACGCCTCTCTCAAAATTTACATTTTATAGTAAGTTTTTCATTTGCAAGGGGAGCATCTCGACTTAACTACACCCGTATATTCAATGCACATAACTTCTTACCAACTTATTTTTGAAAAGTATTTTTTCTAGTTTATTCAAACGAACTGACTGTGATTCAGAAATGAATTTTGTTTGAGTGAAGTAAGTTTGTTTTGTGCCTCCAAAATTATAGGGAAAAGGTAAGGCTATTGCGCAATTCATTTCTTAAAATAATATTTACAGCTATTAAACTAACGTTATAAAAACAGCCCTGTTTTAAAATACCTTGAGTTGAACACATTCTTTTTTTTATTCCTTTGTGACACGCGCTTAAAATATAATTATAGTGCATAATTATTTAAAATAGGACTTTGAATACCAACTCGTTGATTTAGTTTTAATATTGTGTATAACAGAAAATGAAATACCCGGGTGTTGCACTTGTCGGACTCTGTCTCTGGTCCTTCGGTGGGAACTTGAACGGTGCTCAAGCAGATACACCGCCATATTTTGGACCACTTATTACTTACACTGTGTGTGAGTATTTTATTTAAATTTACATGCACTTAATTAATGGGCAGTGAGGCTTACGGACCTTGCACAAATTACGCTTTAAGTGTATACATTTGTTGTTTATTTTGTCTCATGAAATAGACATTTTTGCAGAGCTCGGGTGTCCGTCAGAAGCTGGACAGTTTGTGAAGACGTGTCTGTCATGTCTCTTTCAGATACTTCGCAACTTGAGAGTTTTGAGGTCAGTTTTGTGTAGTTTCTTGCGCAGGCGCTGGCAGATATTACCTAAGAAAATGTAATCAATATGAACTTGTAAAATTTGATTAGCAATCGTCCATAAATGATGTCATGGGCAGGGTCAATGGTCAATTAGTTTGCGCAAGCATTCATTACCAATGACAGTCCTTGCTGGAAATATTCATCTATGCCATGGTTTAACTAATTAAAGGTGGTCATAGTTTTGTGGTTGCAAATATGTTTCGATGACATCATTTATGTACGGCCCTTTACGTATAACAAACTAATTCAATATTTTGCTTGTCCTAAATCTTTACAAATAGCCTGGCGAGGATGGAAAGTGTTTGTTTTTCTTGGGGACTGAATGCGTGTAACTTGACGGAAGACTTGAAGGATAATTTTATGAAGAGCTACAAGATAAAGATCAATATTTTAGAATGCGTAAACTAGCCCACGCTAGAGAGCTGCTCTCCCATTGGCTCTTCACTGGCGTCATTATGGTCCTCCCTTAAGGACGAAACCACCCATGACCCAACACATGAAACTTCTATCCATCTTAATCCTACTTGAGTGTAACCTAAAAGGATATTATAACGATGAGCGCCTATTGTAATATTGTTTTGTGTCTTCATTTGCAGAGAACTCAAATTGATTTTATAAAACTTAAATTTGCATATTGAAATAAAAAAGATACAAACTGGCATTATAAAAGAATGGATTCTCTTGCTGGATTGTGTATACAAAATAACAACTTGGATTTGTAACATTCATTTATTTACTATAAAAATTCTAAATAATAATAAGTTTGAAAACTAAATAAAATTAGTACCTTACAAAATAACTTCAGTATTTATGCAATGTGCACCTTGTTGTAAAGGCAAAACGGCCGTGAATACGCCTACATTGAAACGTCAACTTCTAATTGGACTTCACATTGCAAAAACAGGTTCAGTATTTGTCTATATATTTAAGCAGGCGAGCGACGGAATAAACACTAAACAAAATTTTGATTTCGCGTGCAATCACAACCAAGTCCACCTACCCTTTTGTAATTTTTTTTCTGAACAGCTTGCGTGAATCAATATTTCTTATCACCTGCCCAAACGAGTTCTAGCTCACAACTGCGCGGACAAGAGTGCAATGGGAACTTTCGTGTGACAGTGATTGGCATTTGAAGCAAACTGCTACGTGCCATAAATAGTTTACACATTTTAATATGTCGTATGCATCAAAATTCTAATTTAAAAGCAAAGTATGCGTAGAAAATAAGGCAGATTTATGCAGCCACTAATTTTTAATGGAAAATCAGTTTAGATTTTAATTTTTATTGGTCTAATGTTTAGTAAATGGGGCGGTGGAAACAATAATTACTGTTTCCATGTTTTTGTCTATGTGGACGACAACAGCTGTTCATCAAATAAATGAAAGTAAATACAATGTTTTATTTCACAGTTACACACGAACATAGTACAAGTACGTTCGATGATAGTCAATTGGTGACAAGATTAAAGCAAGAGCTGCTATACCTCAGGCGGTGTCTGCATTGCGGGCTGCAATATAATTTTTAAAAAGCACATTTAAGAAAAATACTGATGACGATGACATCATTCATTGGCGATCCCTTATGACACTAAAGAGGCATTTTATGCCAGCTAAAGTATTGCACTTTATTGTATTTCACCGGGTTTCTTGATCAAGTAAATTAGCACATAAAGGCACCTATAAAGTCTTTTAGAATATTAAAAAATAAAAGCGCTAAGGATTAAAAAATCTCGCGAAAAGAATAACAAGTTAAGTATTAAATGCTGCTTTAATTTAAATTGTTTAATTGTCACTGCTGCTATGTATTGTCAAAGCTGTCTCATTCTATGCTAAAGATTGCCATTTACGAAATAATTATGCTGATAACATGGGGGGTTATAGGATATGATAAAATTGTAAAATTTGTTGAAACGTTATTTGTGGACGATCCATTGCAGTAATTTATTTAATACGTAAACAATAATAATTACTTATGTTGTCGAAATAAAAACTGTGCCCTTCATTATTATTTTCAGTTTTTTTCTCTACGCTTTAGGACGTCATTTATGGGGGCATCTAAGCAGCCATTGAACGTAATCTTTAAATTGTGTTTTGTTATGTATTTTGCATCACTGTTCTTTGAACTCGGGTGTCCTCCGTTGGTATCCATGAATGTTAAAGAATGTGTCGTGGATTTTGAGGGGAGTTTTAATAACTGGAATCTTTGTAGGTGAGTAGAGGTGAGGGTTGTGGGAGTGAATGACTGATCACGTCATATTTTTGAACAGATCCTAATTTAGTTTATTAAAGGAGTTAACAATAAATTGGTTTTTAAAAGTATTTATTAGTTACAGAAATTTAAGATAACAAATGTGCCTCACTTAAATTTGACATACGCCTCAAAGATTTTATTCCTCTTACATAAATGAAGTCATGGGTAGGCGAGTGGGTTTAATCGGATACTGATGACATGCTATGGAAAAGATAGCATGCAGTTTACGCAATGTTGAGTTTATTAAGACACGAAGGTGCAGGTGGATTTTAAAACAAGCACTAATGTAGGTAACATCATTTATAGACTATCCCTAACAATGCAATTTAATGCAGCAGCACACAGCTTTTAATTTTGCTGCCTAAAAAATTGAAAATCTCTTGGATTTGCTTTCAGTGCACAATTTAGATGTTCGAATTTAGTTAAGTGCAGACGATAGGCGGTTTTGCATTAATTTACAGTATACGGAACGATGCAAATTCAATCGGGTAGAAGCCACATCTCAAATAGTAGTCCATCAGCTTCAATTATACCACAACGTTTGCACGTAAGGCAGTTCTAGAATTACAGAAGTTGCAAAGGCAGCGAAAAAAGGGTTGGTCCGTAAATGATGTCACCAAATGATCCCTGTGAAACCACACATCCCCATGTGTCGTCTATTCAACCTTAGGAAAATGGCTGTCTTTAGCATAACATGTAATATAACCAAGACAAGACCTACACGGCCCCTATACCAAGGACATAAACTATGGCCGGTCCCTAACGTTAAGACTTTGTCACTTCGTTTCACTTTAACTCAATAATAAAAATTGTAGTTAATTTAAAATTTTGATTTGCGCCAAATTTAAATAAACTAAATCTTCCTAAACAATTAACTGGTGAGTTAGACTCAAGGTATTGATCGAATTTACGTTTATACTTGTGTGGTAACGGGAAGGGGGGTAAACAATTCAAACAAGTGTATACAAAATATGTGGACGATGCCGAAGGGCATTATTTTATTTAAGTTTTTTAAAATTTTAATTGCAAATATTAAAAGACAATAGCAACGAAATACAAACGCAAAAATATTTTGCTTCCAATTTCAGCTTTTGTATTTGCTTTTATATTTTTAAAATGTCCCGCACCTTGTTTATATTTTTTTACGAGGTTTTGTTTTTGCAAAATACCGAAAATAAACTTAACTGGCAGGTTACAACATTACCTACTTGTTTTTAGTCAACAGGATGTTTCCGTTTTAAAACCAGCTGTTGGGAAAAAATGTTTCCATCTGTACCTCAACGTCTTGGATTTAGTTGCCATTTGTAGTTTTGTCAGAAATAACATCCAAAGTCTCGTTATGGAAATCAGCCGTTGGTCTCGATATTTTAATCAATGGGGTTAAAGAAAAGGTCCAGTGCAAACTGAAAGTATGAAATACAAATACACATACGTTAAACAATATTAAAAACTATAAAAGTAGTGCATAATTAAAAAATAAATTGGTCTTAACCTCCATGTTCCAGTCGGACGCTTCTAAAATGCTCCGTCTAATTTCTGCATCAACCGACGTCAACGTCACGAAGTTCACAATTAAATCTTTTCGCTGGTCAAGAATGGTTCTACATGCTGTGAGCAATTTCAATGTATTCATTGTATTAGGATGATTTTTCCCGAGCACTTCCTCTTGACGCAACAAAACGTCTTGAAGCACTTTCGCACCATCGTCGTATTCTTTCATTTTGCCTTGCATGAGACCTACGTTGTACATTAGGGCCAGTGTTTTTAGATGATTAGGTCCTAAAACTTGTTTGGAAATCTTCAACCCTTTGTTGAGTAATGACAAAGCCTCCATAAACTTCCCTTGTTTCGTCATGACAGTCGCTAAGTTATTAGCAGAGACCATTGTGGCCGGATGCTCCGGGCCTAAGACTCTTTCGAGTACCTCGACGTCCAACAAGGGCAACGCTTTGTCCAGCTCTTCAGTGTCAATATAAAAAATAGCCAACTCGTTCTTTGTGGCAAGTGTCAAGGGGTGCTCGGAGCCTAATTCAGTTTCTTGTGTTACTAACAACTCCAACAGAAGCTGAATCGCTTCTTCATGTTTTCCTTGGTCACCAAGTAGTTTTGCGTAACTTTGTTTATATGTAAATGTGTGAAGGTGGAAGGGTCCCAAGACTCGAGTGGCATCTGAAATGTTTTGGAGCATCATCGCAGCTGCTTCATCAAACTTCCCTTGTTCTTTCAGTACAGCTGCTATATTTCCTTTTGTTTTTATAAGACTATTGGAGTTCACATCTGGATTCTTTTCGTATTCTTTTAACACTTCTGTGAGAAGCTTCAGGGCATCTTCAGCCTTTCCTTGATCAGACAAAAGTAGTGCGTAGCTGTGTTTAGTTGTAAGAAAGGATTCGCTTTTAGAGTCTTGAATGTTTTGAAACTCTTGAAGAACTTCACTAAACTTTGCCGCTGCTTCATCGTAATTCCCAAGTTCCCGAAGTTTATGTGCAATGGCGCATTTTGTTTCAAATGTGTCTCGATGAAGTTGGCCGAGTTCACGCGTTTCATAATCTAGAATTTCTTGGCATAATGCAATTGATTTTTGAACGAACCCTCCTTCACTATACGCAGCCGCCAGAATCCGTTTGAGAATAATTTGTACTGGAATCAGACACTCAAAATATATTGCAGGCGTTATTTCGAGAACTCTTTCGTAAAGTTCAATAGATTTTGTTAAATCGTTTGTATTTCTTAAGACACGAGCAACTTCCAATGTCAAATTTCTGAATTCCTTCACATCGAGTTTTTTTAACACGTATTTTGTGATGTGAACCACGTTTTCCACAATTTCATCCCCACGTCGGATTTCACGTGTGTCTAATGTTATGACGTAACTCGTTGACTCAGCAGTTAATTTAAGAAGAACGTCGGTTTCGTTTAAAAATGTGTCTTTGTTAAAAATGACCCGTTGCCTCTGCCCCTCGTTGGCTCTTAAGTTTTCTATTATCGCGTCTTGAATCATTCTATGGATGCTGAAACTTTGTGACTCAGAGTTTGCAGTATCTAAAGACGCGATTAAGGAATAGTCCTGCAGAATTTCTAACGCATTTTCAATCATATCGTGAGCAAAGTCTTTTTCAAACAGGGCGAAAAGAAAATTCTGTGGAATTCTTGTGGGAGACAAATACGCCATGTAGCAAAGGATTTTGAGTGGTAACGCACCGTCTGGGAATTTTACTATTTTTTCAAAAGAAATATTCCAAAGTACAAGCATCGTATCGCTCAGGCGCGTGGGTCTCATATTCGCATCCAACGGATTTTGCGCCAACACTTTTCTGCTCCCGCTTTCGTACTCGTCAATTAAATTCTGAATTCCGTACTTTTTCTTTCGTTTGATTTGCTGTAGAATGACTGCCACAGCCGCCTGAAGTGCGATTGGCAGACGACCAAAGAGATTTCCAAGTTGCGTCGCCAGTACATTGTTCTCAGGCGTTTCTTGAAGGTCAAGTTTTTTAACTACAAAGGCGACGACTTCTCCTTCGGTCCACAAATCCAACTGAATAACGTTTTGAATATTCCAGTTTTGGTTCCGTGACGTTACAATAACTGTGGGCTCTACGAAGAAAGGAGACAGAGATTTTGGAAGAAGGCTTCTGATTCCATTTAAATTGAGGTCGTGATCGTCTTCGAAAGCTTCCGCGTTGTCAAAAACAAGGAGAACAACGTGGGCATTGTGCAGCAGTTTTTCAAAGATTTGATCTCGAATCAATTTAAATTCCTTTGGTTTCCCGTCAAAGTCTGTGGAAATATTTAGTTTAATTGCGAGCTGGGTAAACTGGTTCTTGGCTGACGAATTTTCTTCTGCGTCGATCCAAACAACATTGTCGTACTGATGCGCATGAAGTTGTATGTACATGCGCACGGTTTCTGTTTTTCCGATCCCCCCAGTGGCAGCCACGACAGAGATGGGCGCTTGCGTGAGAACTGTTAATTTACCCTTCTTAACGACCTTGTGAAGTTCCTCCAGAAATGCTTCCCGCCCAGTGAAAGTCTGAATTGGCTTCTCAACATTGTATCTGATATTTTTTAGCGGGGGATCCGGGGGCTAAACAAAAACATTGCTGTTTTGAAACGGTTTGCTGTATGTGATGATACAAAAATGACCAAATGGTCCAGAAATTTTTCATTTGAATTATAAGATAAACACATATAAATCAGGTAATGGTTGTAGGCACTGTAGTTGAAAACGTAGGTTAGTGCTATTTTTACCCACCTGATTTCCTATCACAACGCTTATGTCATTTGCAGTTAAATTTCCTGTTACATTTACTCCTGTTATAATTTGATTGCCCGCCATTCCTTAAATGAAGACCGAATAGTGAATAGTAATGGTAATTATAAATCTCAGGAGATGATCAGTACATCAGATACCATTAAAGGTGCACAAATCATTATCCTTTTATCCTACGATTAAAAGCAAAACAATATTTAAAAACATAATTGTGTTTTAGCTTTAGAACTCACGTTTTGATGACAGCAGCCACTTTCCTCCAGACACGGAATTATCTTAATCTCAATCTATGTGTTTATGTGAAGTAGAATAGCAACAACTTAATTTCCTGCACCCCACCTAATTTTAATCGCAAACTCCTGGGCAATTAATTTGGTGTAGAGATGTTTTTCCTGCAAAACCACGATGAAAATAAATAAAAAGGGTTTAAACTTTGCTTTAATTTTATTTTTGTTTTAGACTAAACACTGTGCTGCTGTGAACGTAATTTTTAGCTGAAGGACTTGTAAACTTTTCGTAAGCACTACAACAGCGACGTTACAATACAATAATTAAAAATTAAATAAACGTTAAGCTTGATTAACTAAACCGCGAACGAAGGCAAAAAGAGTGAACTGCTACTGCTACTGCTAAAAGCAAAGAGAAGGTTGAGTGTTGAGTACTGTTGAGTCTGCTGAGTAAAACTGCTCACAAACTGCACACTGAATAGAAGCGTGAAGAATTATTTGCAGCAGCTGTAAAATAGCTCAACAAAGCATAAGAAGTTACACAATATTGTAAGGTTCAGTTGGGATCCCCCATAAACGACGTCATCCGGACAATCACTAGGTAAAGTAGAAATGTAATGGTGCGCTTTGGCAGTAACAACAGCCTTTTATGCAACAATTATGGTGATGGAGGGCAGAGGGGCTCAAATTTAAGAATATTCCCATGAATCCCATGACAATATTTGAATATTTATGGACAACCCTTTATATCGTAAGCAAAAACATGAAGTCGTTTTACTTGAATGACTAGTAAGATAGGTAGTAGGTGGATTGTTTCCCCTACAACTGGAACGACCAAAATCTGCACGTACTAATAAATATACAAACTGTTTGTTTCATGCAAAACTAGTTGCTCGCCTAGTTAAAGCTAGTTCTTCTTCTTCAACTTGCAAGTTAAAGTAGCAGACTGCAAAATGCAATATTAAATAATGTACTCCTACTTATACTAAACAGCATCACATATCCTAACAATTTACATATGAAGAGTATTTTTTGGCAAAACAGGATAAGTCCATCAAAGAAAAATTTTACTGGAACAAGGAATAATAAATAAATCGTGAGAAGTTGAGTTTTCTTAAATCATTTTTTTTTCCACATATGACAAAACGTAATTACAAGTAGTTTCATTATTCTAGACAGACTTTGGAAATTGGTAGGAAATTTTCAAAGATTTTTATATATGGACTTATCCTGTTTTGCCAAAAAAACGAGAGCTATTTTAAAAAATTTCATTAATTCAACTTTGACTTTTATCATTCAACACAGTAATGTATTAAATTTAATAAAACAAATATTGAAGAATATATAAAAGATTGAAGAAATGTCAGCTAACTTGTAGATAGAAATTGTCTTCTAACTTGTAGGTATCATTACTTTGTTTGTTGGAGTACTGGTAGGTTTGGCCAACACTTCGCGGCTAACTTGTAGCGACATTTGTCGGCTGTCAGTATATTTAAAGCTTTTTTCAGCTGCCAGCTGTCGATTAACTTGAAGCATTTATTGTTAAAACGTACATAGTTGAATTAAATATATTGAATGTTGGATCACCATATTACAATAACAATAATAAACACCACAGAATATCCTACTAAGAATACAGCAATAAGACAATATTTGCAAGATATCAATATGTAAAACTGTGCGATAAATCAGTTAAATTCTGCAGTAGTTGAATTATGTATGCCATTTATTAAACTAAACACAACTTACGATTAGCAGTTGCAGTAGTCGGTAGTGGTAATCTACTCAGGAAATGAGGCGAAAACCAAAAGAATTCACTATAGTGCAAAACATAATTATGTATTCACAGCGTCCTATTTAGGTGCTCACAGAGTAAAAAAAATATGAAAAATACAAGAAAATGTTTTTTTTTATAACTACCTACCTACGTATAACAAAGTAAAAAAATCGAATTATCTATGACTTGTCAAAAGGTATCGTTCCTATGATTTGTTTTAAGAAACGGATTACGAAATGCCTATCGCTACTGAAATTGAAGAGTCAAAACTGGAGATTTCCATTTCGAATTTTTAAATTGTGTACAAGTTTATTTTCCTCCACAATTTCCTACGTAGACGCATTTATTTCCTTGTAAAAAGACTTTTAGAAGCGCCTAAATGATCTTACAAAAGCTGCAAATGCTGTGTAATAGTGTGACTGTTAGCAATTATGTAGCTGGGATGGAAAATATTGTACACATTTTTGACAACAAAAAACTGGGAATGGACAGTTTTGCTTCTTCAGTACTGATGCAATATAAGAATAATAAATATTTCAAAAACCTTTATTTTTATTTTTATGTTGCAGATTCAAAAATGTTCTTCTATTTCATCTGCCTAATAGTCTTTTTTAGAGCCTCCATTCTTTCACATATGGCACTTTATTTTCTTAATCAGCTAGTAGTTATTTCAAATAGTAATTATTCCATAGATGTTCTACGAAAACAAACGGGACCTGCTCACTGTTGTTTTTTATTGTACACACAATATAAAAAAAATTGCAAGTCTGTAGATTAATAAAGGAAAAAGTAGAAAATAATTTTATTCTGGTTCACTTATTGCAGTTTTATATTTTAGCGTCGACTGCAGAAGCCAGTGAGAGATAAAGAGCATTAAGCTACTGCGATCAGTTGTCGTATGTGTGCAACGTGTGTATCTGCTCTTTGGACTTTGAACTTGAACGTGTATAGAACTTTGCCAACCACTCATAGCTGGGCGCACTTAACGAGTGGAGTGCTGCACTCCGCTCTAAAACTGCACTCCGCTCCGCTCCACTCAGTGAGTGGAGTGCGAGTGCAAGGAATTTAGATTGCACTCAAGGGAGTGGAGCGGAGTGCACATTGACTGCACTCAGAGTGCAACGATTTTTAAACTTAGCGCCAGACCAAGGATATATTTTTATATGTGAATGTCGCAAAAGAGTTGCACTCACAGAGTGGAGTGCAGACAATATTTCACTCAAAACGAACAATTAGCTTGAGTGGAGTTCGAGTGCAAAAATCTTTAGGATGCACTCAAGCGAGTGGAGTTTGAGTGCACAAGATTTGAACTGCACTCGTACGAGTGGAGTGCGAGTGCAAATCAAATGCCCAGCTATGCAACCACTTGAGCATATTGTGAATACGAATATGTAATCAAATTACTATAAACATTTTACTGATTTGAATCTAGAGAGTATTTACTTTTAGTACTGCGACTCCTGCTGCTGGCCTTGGTATTCGCCAAGAAACGAGATACAACATTTGGATGCTACACGAAACAAGTGTTTAGCTGTTGGAGTTTATAGCCGGAGATATTGCGCAATGCAAGAGGAATAATGATGATCTCAGAATGTGCAAATTCCAGTCGTGTCAAAATGTGTTAACTCTTGACATGTACCTCACTCGTGTGGTGAAGTAGACACATTGCTTATTAACAAGACAAGAACAGTTTTGCATGGGATGTAATAATGTGAATGTTTTGTGTGACTGACTACGGTAATCCTTTTACACATAGCAATTCATGTAACAGTTAATATTAGTATTTCGCTTTATTTAATTCAAATAAAAATAAATATACCTATGTACTATTTTAAATCATATTTCTTTCCCCCTATTTCTTCCTATAGGGTATAAAACACGGCAAAAAAGTAATGAAAAAGCTAGAGAGAAACACAGACGTCCAAAGTACTCATACTAACACAGGGGCAGGGGTGTCTAAACTTGGACGGTCAACTTTCAATGCAAGTGAGAAATCAAATCAATATGATCCACATCCACAATGTAATATTAGTGAGGAACAAAACCAACTATTTACAAAAATCATTATTATAGTACTCTCTTGAATATTACTAAACGTAACATTCTACACGTTTCAAAAAACATTTACTTATATGGTGTATTCTCAAATTTTTCAAAACTCGAAAAACTACCTTATTTCCTGTTGCAGTACAGGGGCCTTGGAATACAGAATTGTATTAGTGTACTACTCTCCTTAATGCGGTTACCGTTTACCGTAGAAGGTAGTGTCAATGATAGCGATTGTACACCCTTGGGGAAGGAGGTGAAAAAGTTAAAAAAAAAAATTTATACGTGATATATACGCGATGGCTGAAGGCTCTCTTAAATTTATTTATGTGCAATTATTTTTGTTTTCGTTTCAAAAACTAAAAGAGAGAAGCAACACAGTACAAGCACAAAATTCGTTTGCGTAAAATTCCTGCGTTTTATTTGATTCTATATTCATTAATAGGTTCCGCATGTTTTCTCTATTTTTTAGCCAAGTGGTTTTTGCAAACTGTCAGAAATAAACCTCACAAAAAAGTTAAAGTATTGTTCACTTTTTCCTTTTGTCTCCGGTAGATTTTGAGTTAAAGAAAATTTTTAATGCAGTCTGAAAGTATCAGCAAAACATAAAAATAATTATATTAATAACTCAACCCGGGAAAACCCGGGGAAGACTCGGTTCTCTTCGAGTTACTTAATCACGTCTTTTAAACAAATTTTTTTGCGCACTTTAAACCCACAAATAATCTCCAACGTCTTTGTTTTTACTCGCTAAAGTACAAAACTTAACTACAACGTGTTTCTTTTGTTCTTGTCAAACCCATAAATAACCATCACCCACCTAATACTGTTTGTTTTCCGTAACTGCAACATTACAATACGTGTTCACATCAAAGCTAAAAATTTTTTAATTTATTCAAATTAAAAGATAAAGTTCTTGTACCAAGTCGCTATCTCAAAATAGTTAATTGCTTAACAATCAGCGACTCGGTACAAGTAGTTTATCTTTCAATTTGAATGAGACGCCCAATAATCTCAACATCCGCGTTTCTGTGAGTAGAATCACAATCGATTTCAATCGCAAGCTGCTGCACGCTTAGAAAAGATCTCAACTAACTTTTGGTTAGGTCGAGCTAACACATTTGGGTGTAAGTGTTAACTTCAACACAATTTTTAGTTAATTTCAAAATTTTTGAAGGTGAGAAAAAATGTTAGCTACGTGCAACACCGCTGTGTGTTAATATACCTACACCAAATAATGTTACAGTTAACCAAAATACATGTTAAGAATTTCTGCCACTGTATATTAAGCTAAATTAGTACTACAACTATAAATCAGGTATCTCAGCGTAGTGGTTAGAGAGCCCGGTAACAAATCACAAGGCTGCGTGTTCGTGCCTGACTTTTTGCATTAGTTTTTATTCAGTTAGTCACGCAACTAATTCTTGGTCACATATTCAACACAGAAAATAGTTAACTGAGTCTAACATATTACAGTGTAAATCTCTAACTAAAATTTGTGTTGACCACTGTAACATCTTCTGGTGTCGATGTTGGAGTAACACAAAAATAAGTTACAAATTAACACCCATGTGGTTAATTTGCTTATATTTTTCTAAGCGTGTGGGCTTTGAATTAAAGATCTTTTTTAGTGGAAACAACTGCGAAAACAAAGAAAAGTAAGTCAATTTTGCTTTTATTGTATTCCTAATTAGAATTAAAAATCCTTTAGAAGTAAATCTAATTTTTACTTTTGTAATAATTATTATTGCTTTTGAAAATCCAGGTTGATTATTTAGTCAAATGCAATATATAAAAGCGGGGACGGAATTACATTTACATTTACGAGGCACTGACCTGTGTTACGGCGCATTAGAAAATAATTCAAATATTAAATGCTACTGCCTCGTTATGGTGAACTAAATGGGAATCCGAATCAAAATCAACATTTAAATCCAAACAGATTCGTTCTCGCACCTGACAACTGTAATTAGTGACCGTGCAATAAACCAGAGTATAATGTAAAGTATTTCACAATTTCAGCTTCAGCCAGGTTGACTACATGATGCATAGAACCTAGTGCTGAATTAGTCATTTGAAATTAGAAGTATGTACTTTGCAATATTTTTATAGTTAATGTTATTAAAAATTGTAAATTACCTCCGATACAGATAATACGTCATTAGAGATCGTCCACAAATGACGCCATCGAATCGGTGACTGCAGGTTTAATGCGTCTACTTGCATCGGCTACCGATGACATACAATGTGTTAAAGATAGTAATTTTTCACGCAACGTTTAAACTATTGCCACAAGGTTTCCGAGGAAAACATACAAATGTAAAATTTTAGATGACGATATTTGTGAACGACCCCTTTCAACAATTTAATTTGCACGTGCACACTATTTACTTACTTTCTTAAAATAATAATTACTGAGACCCCCGCAGTTTAATGTTAGTCATTTGTTGTAACACTTTAGAGCGTCATTTATGGGTGTATCTAAACAGCGATTAAGTCGTATTTTGAAATTTATTTTTGTGTTTTATTTTTTGGCGTTGTTTAGTGAGAAGTCCTCCATTCGTGGCGATAAATGTAAAAAAATTAGTACTGAAAAACATGAAACTGACGACTTGGTGAAATAAAGGACGTCTTCCAGCAGTGTTAGTTTGTGTCTTTATTTACATATAAATTATTATTGTGATAGTGATAAGCAGCCGAAGGGTCATTAAAAAAATTTTAATTTGATTAAAATCAGACAAGAACAGAAAATGTTATAACACGAAAAAGGTTACAAATTTTGATTTTGTATAACTTTGGCGGGCCACACTGACCAAACAACACAGTAGCTTCCGTTGTGTACTATTCCAAACAAGCCATTTTGTTTAGAATCAGTCTTTTTGAATAAAGCGTAAATAAGAGTGTGCAGCTATTACCCTACGTAGATTATATGATCACTCTAAAACACAAAAATCCGGCGCTTTGCGCCGGATTTGTCGACCGTGGGTGGGCCCGAAGTAGATGCTGAGCTTCAACAAAGGCGCAAGAAAATTGATGTTACGCTAAAAGATAATATAAGATTTATG
>JAQFZE010001991.1:0-15867 GCA_034695245.1 Dicyrtomina saundersi | reverse complement strand
TGGTTGGTTGGAAAGTTGGGGGATTAAAGGAGAATTGTACACGAGAATCGATTAATTTCCTGTGGTTTGTGATTTACCTACACATAGCTCTGTATATCTTGTATAATGGCCGTTTTATATCCTCATCCTGACTAGAACTACCCCAACGAGGAACATCATAAAACATGGTGGAGCTTGTCTACTATGAATTACGAGGCAGAAGTTGCCGAAAAATTTTACGTCGAAATGGATCACCACATAAAGTAAGTGCCAATTTTTTTTTACTCGCTCTCTGTCTCTCTATCTCCTTCTTCCTTTGTACATCCCATTCACGTAAACTTTTCTTCTCCTTTCTCTCCACGAAAACCATCCCCATCATCTCGAGTAAAAAGATAAATCCTGACTTTACTTATGACTTATGGTAGCGTCCCAATAAGTTTAATACATTTTCTTTCGTCGGCCGCATTGACTTTGGCGGAGGGAGACGGGAGTGTGGCATTGGCCATTAGGACTTTGGCGTAAATGTAGATAATACGTGAATGAGCGGGAGTGTGAAGTGAGCGTCTTGCCCAAGACTAAAAAGAACGTTCCTTCCACACACAACTATATTTTAAGGGAAGTACAGTAAAGTAAGCCAAGCATGTAATTTCGATAAGACATCTGTCACAGATTTATATACATCTATGAGCATTCTAGCGAGACTAGTTATGAGTTAATATTCTGTATGGCGTGTAACATCTTCTCTCTCGCAAACAATCCCGACTCCAGTAGTTCCAGTTCCAGTTCCAGCCCAGCACAAAGCAGAAGGACTGAACATCATCTTTGGAAGAGCACAAAACAACAGCAGCAGGAGCAGTAGCAGTAGTAGTTAGTTCCCCGTCCAAGTTCAAGTGTATCATCATGAGCACAAGAGTAGGAGACTGCCTATCTCCATACATGGAATAACGTAGCTAGTAACTTTGTAACATGTACATAGTTTGTTATGGGTTCTGCGTCTGAAGTCTAACTGTAGTTTGTAGTTGTGGACTTATGTATGAGTATGTACGGAGTGTGGATCCGTCAGACGAGTTATTTCTTACATTATGTATGGACATCAGTTTCCTTTGGGGTCTCCAACTGTGAAGCATTTATAAACAAATAAAGAGACATCTTTGTCTTCCTCTTCCTCCACAATGTTTTTCTCTCCACTGTACAAATAAGAGGAATTTATTCATAAGACACTTTCTTTCCTCATCAAGAATGAATCTTCTTTAACGACTACAAGCTCCTATGGCTCAACACACTACATATATAGCATGTTCCATACAGTCCCAGTCCTATAGTCCCAGTACGACAACAACGACTTACCAACTAATCACTGGCATGCACATGTAATATGTACCTACAACTCTTTAAAAAATACAACTCGCTAGCATTTATTTTTGGGATGTTTCAAAATATTATGATATCCACGTCCTTATTACTATTTAGCTATTTTGGGCAATTATGCTCCAGCACGCGTCCTTGTTACTGTCCCGTCTACCCATTATTAAGACTATTATTATTAGTATATATTGCTATTGTTAGCAAAACATTTTTCCTTTCTCTCTTGCTTTTCTTGTGTCTTCGAAACTTGGTCATTGTCCTCGTCTCTTCTAACTTATTACCTTGTTGGTTTGGGTTCTGCTGTGTGGTATTCCGTACATTTACCTGTACGCTCCTTCACGCTCCTCTTACTCAATGTATTATGCATGTATGAGCATCTCTCTGAGGCTCTGTATTTTATTCTGACCTATGTGATAAATATTAAATTATACAAACTGATGTTTGTGTTAGAAATATGAGCGAGGGAAAATATAGAATCATACATTATTCATTGTTCTCATAAATTTATATTAAGATCATACAGTCAGAGGCAGAGGGAGAGTGAGGAGAGAGAGAGAGAGAGATCATCATGATCATAAGCATCTCCTACACTAATAGGGAAGTTCAAGGCGTGGAAATTTATTATTATAAGTTTGTAATTCATTTAAAATAATTCTTTACTTGTGCGCTCCTTTCGGAATAGAAAACAAAATTTATGACATGAGTCGTAATAGGAGTAGCAACCTCATTTTAGATTGCGGTTTCAGTACATGTGTGTGTGTGTGGGTCGTTGGTAGTACCTATAGAAATTCCTATAGGGCTCCTGTACATTCGGGTACGTGCATATAGGAGCTTGATAAAATGGATAAACGGAGAAAAAACATAGAGGTAGGTAGGTAGGTACATACACATGTTATTTTAAGATATTTATTTTTTTAGACGGCGGCGATACGGTCTACAGAGATGCCCTTGGGAAATAGATATCAAAATCTTTTGTTTTTTTCCTTATGTATGTAATGTAATGTAATGTAATGCAATAGTAAAATAAAATTTGAAGAAGCTCTCAAGAATCCTATTACGTTATTGCTTGTAAATAAGGAGGAAAATATTTGGGAAAGGATCAAGAATGGACACAAATTGTTGGAGTGATCCTCACTCAACTGGAACTACAAGTCGAAACTGGATATAGAAAAATCCAGTTTGTTTCCCCCTAAATGTCCGAGAGACCATGTTTCAAGTTTCCATGCCCATGGTTTCCTCCTATGGCTTTGGTTCCTTTCTCTCTCTCCCTCTGTCTCGACTGTCTCGACTATTTTATCATGAATACATTGGGAGATTGGGAGAAAAAGGAAGCGATTGAGAAAATCAGCGACTCCCGAGGGAGTCTCAAATCCCTCAATAGGTAGTATTAAAGGTCTCTGAGCTGCAACTATTCCATGCTCCCCAACCAAATAGTTATTTAACTGCCCTCATCTATTTTCTAAATAAATACATTCAAAATAAAGACACACAAGCCTAATATATTATGTACCATTTTCACTCACACAATACTCCCAATAATCCCAATCTAACTACTACAACCAACTTTACGCAGGGTAGCCCATGACCAAGTTTGTGGATTTAAATTGTGAATAAAAGTCACCATTACTTTCAACCCATTCAAATAAACGATACATATTGAATGAAAAAAAACACGATAGAAATTTTAACTGTAAGCTTACTACATTTATTTTGTTTTGCGGTATAAGTTGAAGCAAAACTATAGATAATAACTGAACCTACAAGGAATTTAGCAAGTTTTCTACCCAAAAAAGAAAACGACATTTGCAAGTGTAGTTTTTTTCCCTGTTTCCATGTGTGCGTGCAAATCCTTAATGCAGACAATTTATTATCAGAACACACAGGGGGCATCATCATTTTCATTGGTTATTTATTATTTAAAGTAATATTCGTAATCGCAACTCAGTGAACGCAGGGACAATGTTGAAATCGACAATATCCCGCTCAATTTTTTTCAAGCGTTCTAAAACTTACGTGGAAGAAATATTTTACTATTCATTTTTCCAGTGAATTATTCTAAATCCTGAAGATTTTCAAAGTAACGAAAATTGGAGTACGTCCAACAGTCCAACATTACTTTTGTAATAGGGCTTGGAAAACGGAGGGGGATTGACAGCCTCAATGATGAATGTTTTTCACTTGGTTTCGATTCGATTTATTTTAACCAAGGAATTTAAATAACCAATATGAAAATTATGTTCCCATTGCGTTCTAACAAAACACTTTCTGTATTAACGATTCAGTCCTACGTAAAAACAGGGGGAAAATTGCCCCTTGTAAGTTCTTTTTTATTTTTGGGCAGAAAATTACTTGAAAAATTCCTTGTTTAATCACAATTTTGAAGTTTTGAGTCAACTTATCACCAAACAAATGTGCTGCTCTTATAATTGCCATCGTTTTTTCTTTCATGCAGGATATCGTTTATTTGAATCGGTCCAAAATTGTGATTTTTATTCCAAATTTAAATCCTCATAGTTGAATAGGTTACCCTGTAGTATATCGGCATGTAGTCTGCTCTGTGTACCGATGTCAGCTTTCAGCTCACAGAGAAAATTTATAGGGATTTTAAAAGGAAACTAAATGTTGTGTGATAGAGGAGGTAGAAATCTCTGGAGGTGGGTACAGGTATAATGCGTTGTGTAGGTAGGAGAAGCTCTGTCAGGCGGAATCTGAACCTCATTGGTCCCTAAGTTTCTGGTAGAGTTGAGCTGGATGTGTTGGATGATAGTCTAGAGTAGGTGCTTGGTGAGCTTATGGAGGTATGTAGTAAATATTTAATGGAACTATCTCTGCCTCTGGCCCATAATATTTACTAAATAAATAGATAATCGTATTCCAGTCTTGACTCTCCGTTTCCCGTGATTGCCACAACTACACAAGAACAACAGACTGCTGCTTGCTACTTGTTCCCATAGTCCGGGTCCCTCCACACTTCCCTCTCCCATCATTCCCACTATAATAATCTTCAGTGGTTTCATGTAGATTCTAGGTAGTTTTATGACCATAGCAAATAAACGAGGGGCAGTAAAAACAAGTATAAAGACTACACAGTCCGTAAGATACTTTCACGATTATTTTAACTTTTACTGCTTCTTTATTGCCCATTTTCTCAAGGTGCTAATTGTGCGTCAGCCTCACCATCCCCGTCAAATGAACCCTGTCCACCTTTTATTCTTTTCCGCTCCCGCTAATGTAATAAACTTGACTGTATAATAATGCAGAGCTTGTTTGTAGGTTAGTACGTTTTACAGTCTTACCACATTGAAACCGAACATCTGTGTCAGCTTCCATTACGGAGTACCCATGTACATGCTATTAGAGATGCCCAAATCCAAATGATATCCATTTGTAGTGACGGGAGGCGGCGGGGCTGGGGGAAAAAAGTTGATAACATTCCACTTGAGTGTGTAATGACGACTGACAGTTCATTTAAAGATGGGAAGAAGTGAAACTTGTGCAGTCTGTGCATATACAATGTAAAAGGTAGGCACCTACCCACATGAAAGGCTGTAGCCATGTC
Source organism: Dicyrtomina saundersi (assembly GCA_034695245.1). Classification (NCBI taxonomy): domain Eukaryota; kingdom Metazoa; phylum Arthropoda; class Collembola; order Symphypleona; family Dicyrtomidae; genus Dicyrtomina; species Dicyrtomina saundersi. The sequence goes on along the minus strand of JAQFZE010001991.1, from coordinate 10,964 downwards.
GTAAAGGAAGACACACACACACACACAGAGTGGAGCATACAGTAGTTCAAATCTTGACAATTTTTTTCATTCGGTAATTGTGTGTCTGAAGTCTGTGTGGTTGACTGGCCTTGCATATACATACATATACTTGTTTCCCTTTGTCAACTCTGTCATTTTAGAGAAAACTCTGGGAATAATTTATGAAAGTGTTCCTCCTTGATGGCTCATAACAGGGCCATCGAAGCTGTCACTTGACTATAATCACCACCATCACATCTCTCTGACATAGGAGAATGAAATATAGAAAGTCGTCTCTGAATTAAAGACGCTCCACTCCAGCGCTCCAGTTCCAGCTCCAGCTCCAACTCTCCAGTTCTCCAGAGGTGAGGCGAAACGACTACGCGGAGTGAGACAGAAACAGACAGAGAAGAGAGCCTTGAGTTTTAGAACAAATTTTAGTCGGAAGTTTATATCTGTGCTCTAGTATAAAGAAATAGTCTGGAGATCCTGCCATGTCGAAATTTCCTGTCCCGAATCCCTCGAGTGCGTATATACCTACCTACCTAACTACCACTCCTGTGTTCGGATTCCAGGAAAGCAAACTAAAATAAAGCATTATACATAACATGATTATGTATAGCTACCTACCTACGAAATTTTTCTCCCTTGAACCTTGTACTTGAAGCTTACATATATGTAATGTTAATGTGGTGTACCGGGTACCGTCCCATAGTTCCCAGTATTTTTGTCCCTGTTCGTCCTGGAATGGAAACATGTGTTCAGCTCCGGAGCTATAGGGCTGAGATGATGCTGAGAGTTATGAGGAATGGAGGGAGGATGGTGGTTGATGGTTGGTGGTTGGCGTTGGCGTTGACATTGGCGGTGGTGGTTTCTATTCAGAACGTACGACGAGATAGAAGGGAGACAGAGATTATACATATATTTTTTTTCTTGTGTATTTTCAATTCTCAATTCTTTCTCTTTGTTTACCTTGACGAAGATGAAGTGAGTTCAGGATTAAATTAGATGAGATCTCAATTCTAGTCGCTGCTATATACTTGTATAATTTTAAAAAGATGAGCGTTGGGACGGGAAACGTGAGGGAGCGTGAGCGCTCAGTAGATAATTCTGTGGTGAAAGAGTGACTATGGAAGGACGGACAGAGAGAAAACCCTCTCTCTCTCTCAGACTCCCACTCTTCTGTCTCTCTTCTAAAGTATGCAGGTACAATGTGACGCTCACTCTCATGGCCAAGTGTTTCTCCTCCGTCTTTTCAGTTCGTTTTTGGTTCCAACAACGTTACGCTCTTCCATAGAAAACAAGGTGGATCGATACTCGTATCGAAGGTACCAGATGTACAAAGTCACGATGAGATTTTATATTTTCAAACTAGAAACTTTATTCCTGTCACATGCGCACCTATACCTATCGCTCCTGGGTCGCGGTCATATGTATATCCGTGTATAGTACAATATAGGTAAGATACCTTCCGCATGGTGTACAAGTAAAGTGGGTAGTGGGGACGAAGGGCTTCCTCTTTCCTCCTTTCCTGTAATATGTATTCTGTACATATTATCAAATCAAGGATTGTGAGGAGGCTGCACATGTATGGTTCTACCTATGCAAGTAGGTATACAGGGCTATACATATCCACATGAGAATATGAGCATCAGCACTATATGGTACTGGTCTGAAGAAAAAAATTAGAAAACGAGATACGACCATCTAGGCTTATCAGAGACACTCGAATTGCTCCGTATTGTGCTAGTGACGCTGTACGTTGACTACGTTCCCGCTCTTCAACACAGTTTCCTCTCTTTCTCTCCCTTTTTCTCTCCAAGCTGTGCATAAAAAGAGATGAGGGAAGGTTCTCAATATTTACTGTTATGGATCCAGTTCCAGTCATGTACCTAGTTCAACTCACTCCGGTTTACGACACGTTTCTGCGGATGTAAATACAATCATGTAAATATGCCATAAACTATTATTGTGGGGAGGAACAGGTAGTGTTGGGGACTCATTCCAGAACGAGGGATCCATTCCAATTTTCTTCTCTCTGGCTCCAGGCTACGACATGTACATAGGTACTCTCATTTCTCTTTCTAATTTCCTCGCCTCTTCCAGTCAATTTCAGTCTTGGACGAGGTTTCTCGACGAGACGTATGTGCGTAGTATAGAAATTCATATTATGAAATCTGGGCGTGGAAGGCTCTTTTTATTCTCGCACACATTTAAAAAGAAATGCATTGCGGTGGTGGTCCAATTACCGTGTAGGATGTAGAAAACCAGGCCACGGCCCTATATGTCTCCGCGTCCTTCCCACCCGAAGCAAAATTGCGAATTGCCTCAGGGAAAATATTTGGTCCTTTTGTCTAAATGCCTCACTGACAGAGAGGCACATGTTCTGAGCTTAAAATTCCTTCTTTTTTTTTTGTCTCCTTCTTCTTCTCTTTTTTTCCCCATCCCTTTTATGTAAATTTGTATTGGCATGTTGAGAGGATTTACGGAGTGAATTTCAAATTCTTATAACGTGAGAGGCTTCCGTTGGAGTTGAAGACTCGGATTCGGTTTCGGATTCGGATTCTCGGATTCCCTTCAGATTCCCTCCCTTGTCTAGAACATTTACGAGACGTACACACACCTATGAGTACTCGTGGAAGTGGAAGTGGAATTGGAAGGAGACTGGATTTGAAATGCACGACTCTCAGTTGTAAAAAGTGTAGAGAGACCAACAAAACAAAATACTCGTTGACTGCCAGGGAGAGAGAGAGACACACACACACGGGGAGAGAGAGAGAGTGAGGAACATGTGTGGTAAATGGTGAAGTAGAGGCCGGAGTCAAAGCGTAAAACGTAAGTGAAACGTATGTACAGGAGAGAGCCATGGGGATTGAGAATAATGTGAGTACAGGGAAGATACAATGTACGGAGACTCTCCTTGTCACGCTGATACTTCCCTTTCTTCCCTTATGTCTGTACAACGGGAGTGAAAGAGTAGTTTGTAGCAGGGATAAAAGCATTTTGAGTTCTTCTACTCCTTGTATAGCTCCATGTTACATCAGTTCCGACTTCCTACAACAGAACAAGGGAAACTAGAGAACCAGGGAAATTCCATTAAATGGGTAGAAAGTGAAAGTAAGTTGGTTGTCTCATCTCTTCAAATGCTCGACTTGGACTTGAATGCTCCATGTAGAAAATGTAAGCTCGGGAAATTCGGAACATAAAGTGTTCAGGATCTGTGTCTCATGTATAGACAGGCAGAGCGGAGAGGGTTGCACGGGAAGGCACGGCACACGGTGCAGTCCCTGTCTCTCTCTCTCTCTCTCTGTGCAGAGTGTATTTCCCATATTTTGTTGATGTTCTCATGGAACTTGAAATACTACTACTACATACACCATATTATAGGAATAGGATAGGACCTGGGGTTGCTCTTGTTCTCGTCTCCTCTCCTCAGTTCCACCGTGCCAGCCATGGAGATGGAGGGGACTAAAGGAGGGAAGGGTATTTGAGATTGTACGAGGGAACATTACATCATGAGCTGGGATGAAAGTCTTTGGTGGATAGTGGGATGATTTGATGTGACCAAAAAAAATGTATAGATGGGAAAAATAGAAGAGAAGAGATAGTCGTTCCAGTTGGCAAACACAAGAGAAAGTCGAGGAAAGCATGGGAGGGGAAAGCGGGAGAAATACAGTGGAGGAAAAGCTGGAGCTGTTAGTAAGAGTGAAAGAGAGAGAGAGAGAGAGAGAGAGGCACTAAGGATCGATGAGCATGTCTCTCTAAAGGGATCCTTTATTGCTGAATTCTGCTTCTGTACGACCACTAGGATGAGATCAGGCAGCATAACGAGAACCAGAGATGCGTGTGCCTGTGTGCATAGCTCGCTGCCCCTATAGCTCCCTACTGATGACTCTTGAATGGAAATGAAAGGCACGCTCACGGTTCCTTCTATAGTACTTATTGAGTTATAGGATTCGAGTAGATACATACATTATTACTCGGCGAGAGCTCTCTCTCTCTTCCTCTATTTGTATAGCAACGGACTTTCCTCCCATCCTCATCCTCCCATCCTCCGCTCCGTGTCCCATGTATGTAGATACATATGAAAGTATGACTGAGTGGATGAGGGCTGGTGCTGGTGCTGGAGTTGTAGCTGGAAAAGAATTCCCTGCAGACTGTTGTAGACTATATGCTATGGCAGGACGGACGGGATGAGACTCTGCTCCGTGTTCCATCCCGCTTCCTTCTATATAAGTCATTATGTACTTGTTTTTATGTGTGTGCACACATGGAAGTGACGTGCCATCATTTCAAAGTGCACTTTTCCCATAGCTTATTATACCAGCGAGTTCCATTTGGGCCCGAGTCTATAGATATATACATAATATTAGACGAGGGGCCCTCTCCACGCTCTCAAAGAAGGGATGCAGGAAGGTAGTGGTCGGAGTAGTAGTTGCTTCACTTTAACTTTCCTTCCAAGGAATTGGCTCTTTTGTATCTATTTATTTACCCAGCGCTTCCCAGGACTAAAAGGTAGTAAAGTATGGTCATTTACTTCAACTCCGACGACCGTATTACACTTTTTAACTCTTCTCAAGTACCAACTAAAAGAATCACGCTTCAGATTTTCAAACTCCATTTGTTCTCCACTTAATTTATTAATGGCTCCCGTTTTGTAGGCTCCATGCTCAAGCCCTCCACTTGGGGCATTTCCCCATCCATGGCCCATGAAGAAAGCCGGGCACGGGAGCCGGAGTCTAATGAAATATAGGTGGAGCAGGAGCAGTGCTACTGTAGAAATGCAAGTAGGAACTATGAAACGAGTGGAGATGCGAAGCCGGGCAAGAAGCCATCCTGGAATTTATTTTATTGCATATTGTGTGTGGAGTCCACGTCCAATAAACTCCATGAACACACCGCACATAGCCCAGCGCAAAATACGGACAAGGAAACGGAAAAGGAGCTGAGCACACTTACTCTAGAATGGGAGTAGGTACTAATGTAGTAGTCGGCTGAGGCTGAGCCTGAGCCTCACATCAATTCAGATTTGTAGACGACTTAAGGATTTCCACGGATTTTAAACCACTCGAGCCAACAAACAGGAGCATGAGGAACGAGAATGAGACCGAGAAAAACGATGAACGAGTCAACGAGTTGAGTTGAGCATGAGACCAGAGCCAGATCCAGACGGTGTGGAGTCCCAGTCCCAAGAACTTCACCTGTACATCACCCTCACCACCACCACAGAACGGAGTCCAGAGCCGAGGCCGAGGAAATGGACAGGTGGAGAGACATAAATATGAATGAGGAAAGGAAACGAGAAGGATATAAAACCTCAACGTGGGAAAAGAAAGGAAAACATATTAGCAACTCTCTCAACTCCATACATTCCAAATTTCAATCTCCCTACGTAATTGCTTCCAGTCAGATTGGATTGTGTTGGGATATTAAGAGAAATGAAAGGCCATTTGTACGGACTGAATGTGTTGTGTTCCACGTCTATAGAGACACAATCGAAAATTGAATCATGGAGTTAATTAAGCAAGCTGCGTGGCAGAGTTGATTCGATTCCCAAGTATTTATGCGACAGTACAAGTTTCATTAAGCGTCGAGGACGACGCGCGAGGATATGTGAGGAGCCTTTTCCTTTTTCCCTATTTACTCCAAATATACAATGGATATGTCATAGGCTATGTACCCACGCACGTATGTATGACCCTATCCACTGCATGGTAAACATATGTCTAATAAAGTATTTCCTCCCCCCTCCACATACATGCGTAACTCTTGCGAGGAAGGTACACACTCAATAGTGCTGTAATTTGGAGTTGTGTGGCGCAATAAGCAGTACTCGTGATCATCATACATAATATATAGTGCTGACTGCAGGGCTCTTTATTGTATATACTGTATATACACCTATATTAGGCAATATAATGAATGGTATGTTAAAAGCATAAAATCGTATTATGTCCCTATAACTTTCACAATCATCTTGTACGTATTTAGCTCATGTCTTAAGAAGAGCTTGAGACAGATTCAGTCACTAATGGATTTCTTTTTTTTCTCTCTTTTTCTCTCTCCCTCTATATAGTTACTTCTGTTCCCGGAGGAAAGTTGGGCCCGGAGTGCTACAACTGCTTATTGGCTTCTGTCCGTCTCTTGGTGGTCCAGGTCCAGATGTAGAATCACCGAAGTTTCTGGAAGCCAAAAGTAAATCAATGAGATTTTCCTGCTCAATTGATTTTATTGCTATGATTTTTAAACTATTCCCTCCTCTGGTTCTTTCCATATATGTATTTCCATTACCTTTTGATTCTTTATGAAATTTCATTGGAATTTTTCTTTTTCAATTCCGATTTTTCTTTCTGTCTAAAAAGAAATTTCTATAGAGCCATTTACCTTGGATTTATCGTGGATTGGCTATGGATGTAAGGGAAATCCAGGGATGGGGAAATCTAACCTTATACAAACCCAACACAAAAAAAAATCTAATATAATCGTTGTAGTTTTTTATTTTATTATATTGTTATTTCATTATTATATTATTGTATTTTTGTTTTTTTCTTCTACCATTGCAGGAGATCAGCAAGAGCCAAAATACATGAAATAGAAGACAGTACACTGTGCATCATTGGATCTTTTAAAACGGGATCAGAACCGGACTTCAAAGTACGTCTGTTGAGAATTATATTTTTTTATATATTAAATTCTATAGTAGAATCCTATAATTGTTTTATACGTAAAAAACTATATGAAATATTCTACTCAAATGTCAAAGTCAAATGTCACACCCACATGCTGCTCTCCTTTCAGCTACTCCTCCAGTGCCAGTAAATAATGTACAACTGTTGGAAAAGCTCAAGAAATATGGAGGCAAATAAAAACATGAAGAAATCCTTGTTTTTTTCCTTCTTCTTTTGCTATTAAAAAGTAAATAAGAAAACAGAACATACGTGATATATTTTTTGACAGGATATAAATTGTAAATCTCTCCAACTGCTGACTTGTTTGATTTCCTGGTTAGATTCTCTCTCTATATATATACCTACTTTCCCTTTTCCATCTAACTAGTAAGTAATGCTCAGATGAAGCGTGGAGGAAATATAGATTGAGGATTATATAATATATATAGTAGACTATATTTCTCCGCTGGGATTTAATGTTCCTTATATATAACGTGTGTGTACTACACAAATAGAGAGGGGAAGCTTTGAAATAAGTAGAATCTTTTACTCTCTCCTTTGTATTTAAATACACACAAAAAAAGGAAATACAAATACATGTATATAGGTAGGTAGGTAGTTTTAAGTTTACGTTTTATTTTTTTATTTTACACTTGGACTTTAGCTTTGACTTCCATTTGACGCCATTCATTCCGTATAGAATTTTATATCCTTTGTGTAAAAAGAAATAAAAAAAAACTTGAAAAAGAAAATGAAATAATAAGCACGCTGCACTAATCGTATTAGTTTTTTTAAAGTCAAATTGTATGACTTTCTTCAGTGTGTAGGGAAAATGCTGATAAGGCAATAACAATGGAACAATTGGGATTGCATGAGAGAAACTTTTTTCAGTAGTGGAAAGGGAGAGAGAGCGAGAGAGAGAGAAAGTGAGTGAGTGAAAGCGTGAAAGGGGAAAAAAGTTTTTTGCAACTCAAATAATTGATTGTGGAGAGGATTGTTCGTACATTGGGCTGTACATGAAAGGAGATGGTGTGTGGGGACGTGCGTATAGACATTGAAGTGAAAATACCTCGTACTTTTTTTCTTCATGTTGTTTAGTATGTAGCATGCCATGGACTACTTTGTATGTATTTGATGTATTTGATTTGAGTTCAGTTGGTGCTCACCTCAGAAGTGGCTCAGGAAGATTTCAACATGGGCTACAGCCTGACAGGTCTTTTGGAGCGTGGTGACCGTCGTAAATATGGACTTCAGCCCTCTCACTTTGTGGCAGTTCGTCGGAAAGAGTGGGAGCCCGAGTCTGCTACACATTTGTATCATGTCTACTCCAACTTTACTGCAAGTTCCCTCTATGATATCTACGACTACCAGTGACTAAGGCTTCAACGTTTTTCCCAGCGCATTTTCTCACTTCAACATCGCTCTCTCACGTACCACAGGCTTGAACTGACCGAGTGCAACTAGTGGACATTTTTCTATACATTTTTATTTGTTTTTGTTGTGTAGTAAAAAAAATAAATCCTCGTTACTCGTTATATGCTCATAGCATCCAAAAATTTTTGTTCCTCCGAATTTTTCACTGTCTATCTGTCTGTCTGTCTCTCTCCCTCTATCTATCTCTGTACAATTAATGTATATTAATTCAAACTGAAACAAAAAAAAAACCTAGTTTCTGTACAATTTTAACAAGTAATGTACATACTTAACCAGAGCCATGTAGGCTGGTTTGTATAGTACACTATAAATTCATAGGAATATCATTGTACACTCACTATTCCTTGAACTTGATTGATATTCAAAATGGTTGAGAAAAAATTTGTAAATCGTACACAGAATGTTGTACTAATCAAAAAGAAAATGTAAAAGAGATATAGACATATATTTCGGATGTTAATTTTGTAGATAAATTGATCTCTTTTCAATATGACCAAGATCGACAGAATCTATTGCGTGTGTCAATTATGTACACAAGTCGGATCCTTTATAAATCATCAGCCGCCCAGTACTCCATCCAGTGTTCTCCAAACCAAAACTAATCGAAAATACGGGAAAGTAATACATTAAAGAAATTCACAGTTTTAATAATAATTAGCAACATTTATAAATAGTACCTAATTATTATTTGGTAATTTTTTGTAGTCGTGCACAGTTTTCAAAATTGATTACTTAATATGATTTCTGTCAAGTTTTTATATCAAAGCATTCTAAACTTTGTTGGTTTAGTATCCCTTTTTTTCTTGATATCTTGACATTTGTTCATATCATAGAGCTAAAAGTAAATATTAGCTGTGTACAATATGTTCTTTCTTTAACAAAATATATTTGTCTGCAACTGATACCGAATTTAAAAAAAAACCTGTAATTTGTCAACCAAAACTTTTTTACATATGGACTATATATGTAATATAATTAAAGCGGGATCCAATTTTGAATGTAATCCATCCATGTAATAGGATATATGAGGGTTTATAAAAAAAGGAGAGTCATCAAGTATCTTCTATTTAAAAGGAGGCAATTGAGCAGATCCTGATCCGTCATTGTATATCGAAACGTCGTATAAATTATTATTGTAAATACTACAGTCATACTAATATTGTCACAAGTCAAAAAATAGATCTACTTAAACCATGTGTAATAATGTTATCGCGTAGAATCAACCATATTTAGTCTCATTTGATTTGATTTTGCTACGAAATAGTTATTCAAGACATATTTTAGTTATTAAATCAAAAGGGGTGTGTGACAGATGTTAAAAATTTCCATAATAATTATTCAAAATAAATTTCTCTGTATGGGTGCCAAAACTTATTGTCAATTGGAGTTGTGACGTTAATGTAATAATTATAATTTAATTTTTTAGTGCAATCAGTTTGGAACAAAATTACATTTTTTAAATCATCTGTGATACTTGCAAACTAAAAAAAATTGTAAATCCAAGTTAACAACATACCAAATTGATTTTACCTGTGAATGAAAATATGTTAATTTTTACACGATTTGCCAAATATGAGTAATGTAGAGCAATGTAATTTAATTTTTAATGTTTTGTTATTTCATATTGTGTAATAACCAAAGGCACATTACACATATAATTATGTCGTTAGAACATTGCCCTTCCGCGATTTATGCGGCATGTATTATTCCATCTACAACGCACAAAGTGTGTGTAAGCAAATGTTATAACGTTCTTTTAGTCAAAATTATTATAATACATTCAGCACTATAATCTATATACCTGTTTTGTTTGACGGCGACAATACAAGTAGGTACCATATATAAACAAAGCCCGTCTTTATATATATGTAGTATGTCAGAATACTTTGAATGTTAGATGACATGATTACGTAATATCCTGTAGATACTCCATATCATTATAATATACCCGTAAAAAATTACGAGTTAATGGGAACTCCTTCTTCTTGAGGTGACAATACAAAACTGAAAGTATCAGCGTGCCAAATTAGCAGAACATTAAAAGGTCACATTAGTTAATGAGACGTAGTGTGTAAGATGTAAACGTGTAGGTAGTTTCCTTTTATTAACTTACAGAATATTATACTTGAACATTTAAACTCAAAAATTATAAAGGCTATACTAATAATTTTATGACAACTATAGAACACCCAAAATCAGACATATGTAATGTATTATTGACTGTACTGCGAACCAGTTGAGATATTAATTAATGCAACGCAACGGTGCGGTGTGATGTCGAAAAGAATTTTTTTTTCTCTATTTGTTGGATGCAGTTTATTTTATATTGTTTCCATCTTATTGTACAGCTAAAGATATCGTCCATGATATTACTCGATGTAAAAACGTTGTAAAATTTAAAGTGTTATCGTTAATTATATTGTATTCTTTCTCCGCCCAAGATTTGCCAAATAATTAGAACGTTCTATATTTTTATCACTAATATTTGAGAGTGACAGATGATCTTCTGTTATATTTCACAACACATAGAAACAAGCACACACACAAAAAAAGTGAGTAAATTCCAATGGGGAAAACGTTGTTTTCAAGCCACCAGGGTTGAAAATTCCCACAAAGTCAGGGTGATCATAATATTTATAATTAATAAGGAGCTAGATGTAAATTTTTAAAAATAACTAAACTACTTGAGAAAGAACATTTGAAAACATGATTAATACTTTAGTACAGTTATATATATAAATATAGGTGTCGATAAATTTGTATTTTATAATGTAAATTATTGTTAGTTCATAAATACAAAATAAACTTAATCTACCTAATAGTAAGTATGGTTTTTCTCTTATACTTTTCCAAAAATGTAAT
>JAQFZE010001990.1:0-15868 GCA_034695245.1 Dicyrtomina saundersi | reverse complement strand
GTGTGTGTGTGTGTGTGTGTGTGTAGGTATGTTGTGCAGACAGTGAGTGGTAACTGGCAACCATCCTCCTGTTCCCTTCCCTTGTTCTGCTCAAACAACATTAAACCTTATGGTTTCACCTTGCTGTTAAAATGTGTGTAAAGTGTTTTAGTGTCGGGGCTCCTGTCTACTTACAAATAATATTTCGCACGGCATCATCGGCATCGGTATCGGCATGACATCCCATTGGCATGGCATGGCATGGCTTACTTGTGTGTGCAATGACATTATTATTATGTCTGCTTCTCCATACCCGATTATTACTTATTAGGGAACACTTACCATCACCATCTAATAAGCATCCCCACACCACCAACCAGGCGCGGATCCAGGGGGTGGGCAACAGGACATATTTTTCCCACCCCAAAATAAATTTTTAAACATAGGCAAACATAGAGGAATTTCAACCATGGATGACATGGAAATAGAACATTTTATGTAAATACAATATTTTGCACTTTTCAAAAAACTCGTACTTAACATTTTTGCAAATTCGAAAAACATGAATCTCATTTGGTTTTGTTTGTCATAGCTCATTTTAATTATAGCTTAAATTAGTTTCGGCCATTTTGATTATGCACTGACTATATTATGTGTGGCCCTCCCCAGAAAATATTTCTAGATCCACCCCTGCCACCAACCAACCAACCAACCAACAGATAATTAAGTCTCATTAAATTCATAGCAGCCCTATCAGAAAATTAAAAAAATAGTATTTATTTGTTTGGGGCATGATTCAGTTTTGAGAAATGAAGTATTATTATTGAGACTTAATTGAGAAGTAAGTGCTACTTTTTTTTATTTGGAGGAGCCTCGTGCCTAAACACCCAATTAAAGGTACCTAACAAGATTGCATCAGTTTATTTTTTTTTAAGTAGTCGAGAAAAAAATCGGAACGTCTGCAGCACGTCTATAATTTACGGTAAAGTGTAAAACCATGTCACAGAAGTTAAATGTAAGCACATAGCGACTACTTTAAGTACTGACGACGTATCCATATAATCAATTTTTTCGAAATAATTTGTTTGGAAAGAATTCCTCGCGGGAAGTTTAATTTGTGTATTATATGTAATTTTTTAGTGTAATTTAAAAAAAATCACTCCATATTATTTCTGTGGAGGTACTGATAATTTAGACATTACTTTAATCATCAAAAGCATTGACTATTTTTTTTTAATGTGTAGCTACTCAGCTCCTATTGTTCATTGGCACTAACATTGAAATGTATACTCACATTATTAATGTCCTACATTACATTCAACAGTGGGCATGGGTATAGGCATAGGCAGGTACGTTTACTTCTATTATTAACCCGCACATTTGTTTGAGAGCGTAATAAAAAGTCTCATAAATTAACGGAGGAGAATACAATGAGCGTCTGACAAGTGAATTTTATGAGAGACCCAATTCAAATACGTATGTAAGCTCCATGTAATTTTTTCCAGTCCAGCAGCTCATCCCCCGTTCATGTAACATCATATCATACAAATAATAATACAGCAGTAAAATGTCTGTCCGTGCGTGTAAAAGTGTACTAGTAGACTTGCTATGGAGCATAAAGTATATAGATATAGGGTCTACTCTTGAACTCTCAAACTCTGGGTTTGTATTTATTACTATTGACAATCTAAATAATTATAAATGCATAGAGTTTAAGCTCTACAATGTAATAAATGTAGGTAGGGACGGGACACACACACGCTCATGTCGTTGAATTTAAATAATCACAGTGTATTGAATTCCACTAGCATAGAGAAGGCAGACTGATTGTGAGAGGCACTTGTAATTTCTGTCGCCCCTGTCATCGCTGTATAGCTAGTTCATTGATAGTGAGTATTTTATCAATTTTTTCAATGCTGGAACTGGAAGTATGGATTACTTTTTAAAATATGTATGTACCTTACCTACTAAAATATAGCCACTTCAATTTTTTTGTAGTAATAAATACACACGGTAAACATTTAAATATCACATTTGCAAACTTTAACTTTTTAGATAGATAGGTATATATGTACATAATTTTTTGTAATGTTGACCTACATATTAATGCTATAAATCCGAATAAGAGCCCAAGCACGCTTAGGGATCGTCCATAAATGATGTCACGGGAAGGGTCACACAACAACTTATATTAAAGATAGTTATACATGCAATGGTTAATCTCATGATAGAGGGGGGGGAGGGGTTCATAGGGTGCTATAAATGTAAATATTTCAATTAAATAATTTATGGACGACCCCTTATGAATCTCTCTAATAAACTTCAACTTGCTCTACATTCTACATTCGACATTAGTTTTTGGATATGGGTATAAGGGATTAAACGATTTAGACTTGTATTCCTGTTTTCAAGAGAGGATATGGTTTTACACTGACTGACTGAATTGCTAAGTATTTACTATGTACACTGCACTGCACTCCTTCTGAATTGTAACTAATTTTTATGCGATAATTTTGGTGTTGATGACCACTGCGTTCATGATTACGAATTCTCTGACATATCACATCAATTCCAATTTGCAGCCAGAAACAGAAAGAGGAAGCATACAGATATAGTGGGACCGTCGCGGACATGCTCGTTACAGATTATAATAACATCGAAGTAATATTATTTCATATGACTCAATGGGAAGATAGCCTCAACTAGACTCATACTCAGACTAGAATACTCAGGCTAGAACTAACTATTTAAAATTTCGTGGAACTAGAACTAGAGAACATTGGAAAGCTAGTGCCACAACGTGTATAAATCCCGCCTACAATCAAGGCACCAATTTTGTGTTTTGGAACTAACTAGAAGAAGAACTAAATCAACTAAATGAAAACTAGGAACTAGAACTAGAGAATTTGAATTTTGGAGCCTAACATAGGTCACACCCCTGAAGTTTTGGCGCCAATTTCAAATTTGGGAACTAACTGGAACTAGGCTTTTGAGAACTAGAGCTAACTAGAACTCAACCATGGAAAGCAACGCGAGAACTAGAAGTAGCTAGAACTAACTTTGAAAAGTTATGTCAGAACTAAAATTACCTAGAACTAAGAATTGTTTTGGATTTTAGAACTAGAACTAACTAGAACCAGGGCGGCGAGAACTACTAAGAATTGGAGTAACTAAACACCTTCTTAAATCATCCTAGATAAAAATGTCGATTCAAAATCTCCCTCTATATCTGAACTGGATTGACCAACCATAAAAGTCAGTCCAAAACCAAAACCAATCCTGCAGACTTGCATCTAGATATATATTTCTTTCTTCGCATTTAAAATTAAATGTAATAATTGTACTATACTAGCTGGCTAGTTTGTTTTTGTTGATTCTACAGAATGACCGCAAGATCATATCAGAGTAGTGACAGTTTACACAATATTATGGAATTGACAAGAATAAACTTACTTGAGCCTGAAAACACTTAGTGGAAATTTACTCATACTATGTACATATTAGATACGAACATTGATATCACATGTAAAATAATGTAATATTCATGCAATATCCACTCAAAACTAGTTTCTACAGAGACATACAGAGGTGTTTTCATGATAACGCACTATTTTCATTGGCACTATTGGCAATCACTCAAAACAAAATTGTCATCGCACTAAAATTTGTAATAACTTTGTGGCCTCGCATCCTCCTCATTCTTGAGAATTTAGAATATATATTCTGTGATTTATATATTCCATTATAAGTCTGATATTATGACCTGTGTTATGTCTCTTGAGATTTTGGTAGCATATCCAGTTATAAGAAGATGCTACGGAATATAACTACATTTGTGCACACACAAGATAGAGAATGGACCTCGGAAAGGATGTAAATTGCCCTAATTCCATGGAGTATGCAACGTGTTGTGACATGTTTTGAGAAGTGCAAGCTGTTCTACTTACAAGTCTTTTAAAAATTGCAAAATATTCTACTTACATACTTGCTTTCAAGGATCATGATATTTTAATATTTTGTATTTTGTAGATAGTGAATTTTGTTTCTAGCTAAAAATGAATATGAGTCATTTTAATTCTTCACTCAAGGTATTTATATAGTCAAATTCGATTAGGCACTTGTCACTTCACGTGACTCATAACAATAATGTTTAATCAGAGGTTAGACGAAGACTTGAAGAATGTATTTCAAATATAAAAAAGTATGTAAATAGTGATATATAGTGTCTACTTAACCCACACACAAAGTCAGGTATCTACACCTGTATATGTGCAGCTGCGTGTTTACCAATCTGCACTTTTACAGCGCACCCAAGTCCCCAAGACATTTTTTGTAGTTGTATAATTTTCAATAATGATGATGTAATAGTAATATGTAGTTAGGTTGTTGTTAGGTAATTATATTTTCGCTATAAGAATGTATATACACTTCTTGAAACTAGTCAAGCGATAAGCTGTCACATTTGGACCGTTTTGTTTTATTACAAAAATAAATAATCTCACTACTTAGCCAGTGTGGTATAAACTGGACTAATTTGTGATAAAGAACCGGAAATCAAAGTAAATATCAATTTATTTTTCCTTGTTCCTTTTAAAAATTAAAGTTGGCATTAGCTAATTTGGTGGTTTAAGACAAATTAATCTTAAAAAAAAATAGGGATTAGTCATAATATGAGTACTTAATAAGAAATATTAAATGCGTCAGCAGCATCCACGTCAATGTAATAATCTCAAGCATATCCAAAAATCCAGAATGAGCTGCTTTAGCCTTAGCGTTGTAAAAGAAAATCAGAAATCAACATTTTGAAAAACAAAAACAAAAAATAACACTCCTTCCTACTAATAGATTCAATGGAGCTTTTTATTTCATTTTCCTGAATTACGTGTAAAAACCTCAAGTCTAAGATCCGCGTTCCGTTCCGTTTCCGAATGGTGAGCAGTTTGGAATTATATAGACAAAACAAATATATAGTATTTGATAGTTCCATTTATTATTCATTAAGAAATACCAGAGAAGGGAGTAGGAAACTGAATTTATAAAAATTTAGATGAAGTTAACCACCATACCAGTTACGAGCAGTAGTAACCAGCATTTGTTTTTTGAGAAATATAAAACAGACAGAACACAAATAAAAAACTATGGTCGTGATCGCGGTTTGTGGGGAAGGGACACAACCATCTGTTTTCTGTTGTAAACGTGCCTTACATTTAATGAGCTGCACATATTATTAAGAGCTATGTTTTTTAAATAAAAAAACTAAATAATAATTTGTGTTTGCATAAATATGTGAGGAGCGTGTGAGTAAAGCCGTAAATCCTCATGTTCACACCAGCCTTCCCGCCATTAGTACCTACGTAGTAAGTAGTAATCCTCAAAATGACCTGAATATTGCTACTATGCTATATCACCATCATTAAATATTACTCCTCCTTCTGCTTACAGTGCTTACACTCATACAAAAGGGCAGACGACGAGGAAATATTTTAATCGTAGGCTAATTTATGAAGCTATGAAAATGACTCATCACTCGCATTAAGTCGGAATTTTTGCTAATAGAAAATATTAACCGTTTGATATACCAATGCCACTGACATGTATGGCAATATTTGAAGAGTTTGTTTTCAAAACGTTTTCAAAAGTCCACACTTTATCACTGGAATTAATGCGTTTTGCTAACAAATTCATAATTTGTACATCCAGCGAGTGGTAAAAACTCCATGATTATTGATTTGAAAAAAAAAAGTTTTTAGTTAAGTATTTTTGAAAAGTCCAAAATTGTCTAATTAAATATTTTTGAATAGTCCAAACTTTTGTCATTACGTGTTTTCGGAAAATTCCAAAATTGTCAATTTAAACCTTTTTCAAAACCAAAATTTAGCTATATAGGTAACTATCTTTTAGAAACTCAAAAGTGATGTACACTGATAAATATTATAAATGATGAAATATGATATTATTATTGATATGGAGCGCGTGACACCCAGGAAATTCCATTTTGAATATAGCACACAAATATCGCAGATATGTTGCATCATATTGCAACTTACTCTCCTAATTAAAAAAAATAAAAACAATGTATGTAACTTACATGAGGATCCAAGGAGGCCATGGAGGCAAAATTGAAAACATGACTAGTTTTAGCTCCGCCATGACTCACTGGAGCTCCATCTGGAGAGTTTTCATTGGAGCTGGATTTCCTGGACACAGGATTTCTTTGAAGTTGGATTTTGAGGTGAAGTTGAGGTCGATGTGTGAGTGTGGTTGGGATTGACATGGCATTTGTACTGCTCGTGAAATGACAGGAGCCAGACGTGGTGAGTCTCTGTAAATCCTCTGCAGCTGCATCATCCCCAATATGAAGAATATCGTTCTGAATTATCACCATTTTAGAATTGCCCGCATTGGCTAGAGCTCTCTCACTCTCTGAAGCACTACTCCCCAAATACACCACAGTCCCACTCGCTGGGGATTTCCTATTAGTCAAAGTTGATGATGAGGTTGTGGCTGAGGAAGTCTGGAATGCTAATTGTGATAAGGAGGATGGTGGTGGTGGTTGTTGGAGGAGGGGTGGTGGTGGTGGAAGTGGAGGTTGTGACTGGAGTGTTGGAACTGTTGGAGCCGGTTCAATGGTGAGTCCTGGATATTTGTCCAAACTTCGAAATGACGCGGAAATAGAGGTTGATTGCTGAAGAAGAAGTTGCTCACGATCCCGATGATCTCGTTCTCTATCCCGCTCTCCACCAACAAGTCCACCTCTCAGCTCAATATCAGTGTCTGACGAGGGCATATTTTCTTTATCACCACACTCACTCGATGAGTCAGATTTGGGGCCATTGGACGGCTTTCGGAGTGATCTCTTGAGTCTTTGCTCGAGTATGGACCCCGTCGACTCCGGAATTATTAGTATATTACTCGCTTGCGTAATTTTACTCTCACACGAATTGCTATTATTAGAACTGATAATACTATTACTGACTATAGCTGAACTACTACTATTGCTATTGCTATTACTAGTAGAATTTGGAGTGTTTGGATTTAAACTGACATTCAAATGGGGAACATTAGGGGAGCTACTCCTTTGATGGTCCGCTGTTGTTGTTGTTGACAGGGCAGTATTTACAATGGCAACTGGATTTCCACTTCTTGGCGGAGACTGAGACACAGACTGGACCTTGAAGTCTCCAACAGTCATGGATGTATTTGAATTTTCATCAGCGAACTCTGACTCGTCCGACACGGAGGATTTCTTGACCACGTAGTTCCTCCCTTTATTTTTACAGATGGTGAGTCTCAGTTTTTCTTGGGATTGGGACTTGATAGTGGGACCACTGAAGTCTGGACCATTGCTGGTGATGTCAATACAAATAGTATTAATATATGGGGGAGGAGGAGGCGTAGTTGTGGTAGTTATAGAACTTTCGCACTCCTCTAATGAACTCTCAGTTTTGAGATGGATTTTACTATTGTTATTGTTATTGTTCTTGTGACTGTTACTGCTACTACTACTGCTACCACTGCTTTTTGAAGGGTTTTGGATTTGGATGGAATTATTTAACAGTGTGACCATAACATAGTTCATCTCCACGATAGGGTATGGGTTCTTAGTGAAGATGTGCTCGTAGACGGCATGCTCCCTCCAGTCATAGTAGCTGTCAAAGTCACGCTCACAGATCTTACAGTGATTCTTAGGAACTGGGTCACCGGGGCCGGGCCCGGGCGTCTTCGTCCTGGCTGACGAGGGTAGTGAGGCCGGGTTGACGCCGGATGTGCTCGATTTACTCGAGGTACTCGTCGCACTGTCAGAACTGATGTTAATAGTACTACTACTGTTTGAATTTGAACTTGCCAAAGGATCTACTGCTACACTATTACTGTTATTATGAGTAGTGTGACTATGAATAAATCTTTTCCGTCGACTCCGCGGCTTTCCCCTTCCCTTCCTTCCCGGCTTCCGATGAGCTCCCGCCGCCCCGCTCACTTTCCCAGAAATCGTCGGCGGAGGATGGTTGTTATTGTTGTTGTTGTTGTTATTGAAGGTGTAGTTATTGTTATTCCGAGTCACAACCGAAGCCGCAACGGCGGATGACAAGCTAATCCCTTGTATGTGCTTCACTTTGATGTGTGCCCCGAGTTCCGTGTCATTAGCGAAGCGACCGAAGCAGAGCCGACACTCAGCCGGGTGACTCTCCGCATGGAGGGAGGAGGAGTGACTCGTCAAATCTGAGGAGTCTGAGAATCTGGTGTCACACACGGTGCAGGCCCAAACTCCATTCTCCTCCAAAACCCCTTTCTCCTCTGATGGTAGAGTCTTAGAGGCTGGCTCAGGTTCTAGAAAATAAATCATTTTTCAAAAAAAAATATTAATATTAATTACATTACAAATCAAAGTCAAAACTTGCTTGGTTCAATTCACGTAGGTACATAAGTGTTTAATGAATCATTACAATTTTCCCTCTTTTGCTACACTACTATTTATACAACAAAATGCCCAACCTCACACCAAGTTTTTTTTAAATTTTCGAGCTCGGATTTGCAACCCCAACCCTTATAAACGGCCTGTATTAATCTTTCTTAACTGCTTAGGGAACAACAGTTTTCACATTTTTGCCGCTTTTAATATACTACGTGTGCGTGGAATCTCTACCTTTTCCAAGAATTAAGTTTTGATGCAACATTTTACCCAGTTGTAAAGTTCAGACAGGCACAAGTGCTGCTAGTTCCTTTACTAAGTTATTATACCCTATCAAAGCGCAAAGGTGAGTTAGCCTAAGAGAGAGAGAGTTTGACGTCGTCGGCGGGAGTTCAAAAGATTTGAAGTTTTGTTTGGGAATTTAAATTGTACTTTCAAGCTTTGCAATTTGTAACTCAGCTTACAAATGCTGTAGGAACTGTACAATAAGTGAGCAGTAAATAAATTTAAAAAGGCATAATTCGAAACTACAGAAATTAATGCCCACTCAGCAGAGCACAAAAGTGCCAGGACAAGGATCAGAAATTGACAGAAATGGTGTACCTGAAACCTGTTTTTCGAGGAAGAAATTAAAACACGTAACATAGTACAAGAAATGAGCCAATCTTGAATTTAGATTTCATTCACGGCACGCTACTGAATTTACCAGAATTTTGGTGAATCAAGAGCGAAATTGACTGAGAGCTCAATTCGCAACGTTTGGAATTTTTCTATATAATTGGGTAGAGTGTGAGTTATAAGTTAGTTACTATACTGTAGTATATTATCTGTATACTATACAAATAAATCTTACCCTCGAATGTTTCTAAATATTTCCCCAGAAGAAGCCCTTATCACCTAATCGTAAGATGTCTAAAAATCCTAATCGTCTTTGATACTGCTATTCATTGAATAATAATATATTGGGCTCATCCTACGTCCTGCAAAGACCCCGCTACAAATTAATATTCTGAAGAAACCGATAAATGTCACAGTAGACACAGATCATATTCTTAAAAAACAAACGAGATCTCACAATTAAACTATATAGCTGCAACAGAGAGGAGACTGCTGAACTAACCTACGACTCCAATGCAAAAATGTATAAATATCTAATTAACACAGTCTCTCCAATAACAAATCAATATTCAATACTTTGCAAGCCCGGGATGTGAAAAACACGAGAATACTTACGCAAATAAGATAATTGTGTTGTGTGTGCTATTTTAAAAGAGTATATAGCACGTTTCTTTCCCTCTCGTCCCCATTGACCCCATTGGATCAGCAGAACAGAAAGAGACGCGACAAAAAAAACATTATGCATTCCTTTTTTGTATTGTGAGTTGCGTTTTAATCTCGGCAAGGTTTGCTCTACTAATAAATGCTTACGGTTGGAATTTAAATAATTTTAGATGACAGAGCTTGTTCATAAGATATCAGTACATAAAACATGTTTTGGACAAAATTTCCAAGAAAAAAATTGCAAGTTTGTTCATCATTTTGTTATCTTTCAACCAACCAACTAATTAATTTTAATACATCCAGCTCTGTTTCTTGCAAGCTATGAAAAAAAAATCTGACTTTATAACTAGCCATTTTAATTACTCCCCTATCCACGTCAATTACAAAATTTGTTAAACTTCTTGTAAATCCCGAGTTGGCATTTTACAGCGTGCAACTCTTATGCTCTCGATGAAACTATAAATCAGACATTCTGCACTGTAAGTAAACTACTCAACAAAGGTTTTAATACATGTTTTTTTTGCGGTAGGCAGTATTCTCTGATCATACTAATTTATCTTTGTAGAAATTAATGTGTAGCACAGAGAATGTATAATATATGCTGACGAATAGTCAAATCAAATATTGCAGAATTGCAATAGCAGTCAGTGGGAAAAAGGGAGAAATTGGAAGTAACGTCAACTATTTTCCCATCAGTGAGGAGTCAGCACTTTAGTCCCTCTATTTAGAATATATAAATTAAAACCCTGCTTACTTAGGTACTTTTTGAACAACCTCTCTGATTTCTGTAAACTTTACAAATAAAATATCAAAATTGTTTTACTTACGGATGCAAGAATTTAAAAAAAATTTGTTGTCAAATTTTTATTTTGTATTTTTGAAAAAACAAATCTCTAATATTAATATAGTTGAGGATTTTAGAGAAAATTTAAAAAAAATTCAACTTGTTCCCGCTGTCATTCTGATCTGAATATGAGAGGATACACAGCGAGGTTGTTGTGTTCGTGTCACATAATTCAGTTGATTGCTTTGAAAAATCTTCAAGAAAGTCCTCATCATCCTTGAATTATTGTCACAATTGTGCATTATCTATAAACCCAAACGACTCATACATCCACACTGAACACGCATGCAAATTGAAAGAAAAATGGCGGAAAAGGCATTGAAAAGTTGAATTTTAATGGGCGGGGAGGGGGTGGGATTATTAAAGTATTAAATAGTACTGTAATCTGTATATTAAATTAAAATAATTGCCAATTGTTAATTGTAAATATTATAAGAGCATACGAGTCCTATACAATGAACTTCACGCTAGTAGGTACCTATACATGATATATGTACATACAAAATTTTATATTTACATACTAATCGCATTAGAATAACAAAAAATCTCGTTTTTTGAATTACTGTATTCTTTTAAAAAAACAAGACAGAGGTTAATATGCACTTTGCTTCTAGTTTGTCACAATAGTAATAATTCTAAACGCTATGTATATACATACATACTCAGAATGTATAAGGATCTATACCTATAACTATAACTACCTACCTACCTCATCTATAATAATCATAACATCGCCATTATTTGAATGCTAGTAAAATGCGTAGTAGTAATAACGTGTTTAAAATTTAAAAATATATAAAGTAGTAATCGTAATTTGGGACTGTGATAACGCGGTAGTTAAAAGACAAACGGCTCTTAAAAAACCTCAAACAATCACAATCATTTATTAGCCATTATGATTTGGAAAACAGTGGGTCATTAAATTTCTAATTAATATTACACATATATATATATATATAGATGTTTTAGAAATTAGTTTTTTTAAACTACCCTATTTGAATTTATTTGAGTTTTAAAAAACACCAAGTGTATTTTTATTATTTCAACAAGTGTTAATAATTATTATGGTGTTTGACAGATTACTGGGCTTGCTGCTGCTGCTGGAAGGAAAATTTCATGAACTTGTCTCAGATTTGTGTGTGTCATATTACGAACGACGAAAAGTGTGTAGTAGTAAGAGTTGGTTCATAAATGATGTCACCCAAATTATCACTCTTTTAGGACCCACCCTCTCCCATGTCATCAATTTAACATAGCGTAAACGGCTATCTTTAGCACCCACTGACCCTACCGATGACATCATTTCTGGACGATCCCTAATGTTGTTGTGAACAAGGGCTTACAATATATTAATTACAATTATAATCATTGGCTCAAATATAAAACAATCCTTCATCAAAATGTATATCCCAATAAAATTTTCTACGATTCAAATTTTTCTTTGAATATAATAAATTTTATATTGTAATTGAATTTTTATTGCCAGTTGTAAAATATTTGATGTTACTTAAATTTAAAGTTGTATATAAGATATTTAATTTGGAATAATTGCATTCATTGTATAAACATATTTAATAATACGAGGTTCAAAGCCGGGATTGAAAAGTTTGATCAATCATTTTTGATTACCACACGGTAAGAATAATGAAAAAACGACCCTCTATATAGTCTCTATAGGCAAGGTTATAGAGATTATAACCAAAACCAAAAACCAATCAGAATCAGGGCAGAAAAAACAAGACTGTTTTGAGAGTTATTTGACTGAAGGTTCATTAGTCGTCGTAATTAGGCTATTACAGCGCAGTGCAGACTGATTGGGCTCCCTTTTCTAATAATATACCTAATAATAGTGGACCAAGTTCATAGCCAATCTGCTGACCTGTGGAGCTGAGTTATATGCACCTGGTGTTGAGGAGACAATACTAGAGATAATTCATATAACATAATATGTATATTAAATGCCCAACTCAAAAATAGTTATATCTCAGAGCTTCAAAAGTTAACTTAATAACATTAGGCATTTGAATATTTCATAGTATTTTAATTTTTTCGAGAATCCACAGAGTTACCTATTCTAGGATTCTAAAACAATTTCAAATATCTAAAAGAAAAAAAAGAGTGACATATTTCGACTACTCTTTTACAAAAAATTCTACACTTTTTTTAATTGAATGTTTCTGAAAAGAACAAAAATGTTCTACAATTAAATACAAATTTTTGGAAAGTTTACAAAATTGTTTTGATTAAATTTTTTCCAAAACGTTGTAAATACTAAAATTATATATGTTTTCGAGACGTTCCCTAATTTGTAATTAAACATAGACTTTTAAGAGGTTCAAAACGTCTCAAGAGTTTCGCGATTGTGAAAATTCCAACCCTTTTTTTCAAATTACATATTTCTCAAAACAGTGTAAAATTTACAAACTGCATATTATTAAAATTTGAAAATGTTTCTAATATTTAGTTATTTTTGAAAAATTGCATTTTTTACTAATTGGTATGTTTTCATACTTACAAATTGTCCTAATTGAATATTTTTGAAAAGTAATTTTATTCCCCAAACTAAATGTGGCTAAAAATTCAATTACTGCTTACTTAATAAAATGTCTCTATCCTTAAGTAAATTGTACAGCGCAAAAATGAGTAAAATTTTCATTGAAAATTGAAGAGCCTGTGAATAGCAAATTGTCTGGTTTTAAAACTTCAATGATAAATATGTACCTACCTAAATAAGGATCAGAGAGTATGAGCGCTATACGCTATAGCACAACTGACAGCTACAGTAATTAAGCATATAGTAGGAATGTATAGCAGATTTCTCTCTCCCTCTCTCTCCTAATAACTACAACCATTAAGTCCCGCTTACCTAACTGTAACTCTGAGCACAGTTATTTTGTAGCTGTTGTTCTTATCGCTCATATATGATAACTGTGTAAACATTTAAAATCTGAAAATCTAGCTCCTTTATTATGACATGTCTAACTCCACCTTTAATTACAGTATGTCAGTTTCCTCCTATAATTACAGATTTGCATCTGTAATTGTAGAAGACAGTCAGTAGAAGAGGAGGTACGTGTATTATAAAAAAAACAGCTACATGTGGCATACATACTTTTATCCCTTTTTATTCATTACCCTGCATATATATATATATATAAAATTCACAGTTATGTAAGCACACTTCAAAAAATCAAATACCAGTTTTACTGTCAAAACCTGTTTGCTCATTTACTCATATCTCTACCGGTTCTCCTTCTCTAGTAGCGAGATTATATACTAGGTTTCTCCGTTTTACTTTTCAGCCTGTACACACAAAAAAAAGGGAGGAAATAATGCAAGTTTATTCCTATAGTAGGTAGGTAATTACTTTCATACCTTATGTTCGCACTCTCCCCCAAATTTGCTTTTATTTGTATGGATCAAACGTGAGGCAGTTATCTCCTCTCACTATTAAATTACTAAATATATAGAGCATCACATTACCATCAAAAATCAAAATACAGATAATGACGCTCTACGGATGTCTACACAAATTATAGTGTATGAGAGATGCATTTCCACTTTTGCACTTTAGATGCCTTAGATTTTCGAATTAAAAATCCATGATTCAAAGCACTCACAAAAAATTCGAATTTACAAATTATTTTTTTGAAAAAACTTAAAGGCTTTTGTAAAAGACAGAATAATACTGTGTAAATTAAGGCGACACGGACGGGCACGGTTTGCAAATGTCAAATGTTGAATACATTTTTTTTGAGCTCCAAAACAAAAATGGTAAATCCAATTTAAATTCACAAACTTAAATTTCTGTAAGAGAGACACACTTTATTGAGTCGCTGTTGCACAATTCCAATAGGTTTACAGCTTTCTAGTATACAATGTAACATTTTCTTAATTAGAATTTTAAAAAATTCCAACTGAAACTGGAACTGCAGCTGGACTGTGTGCATTTTGTTCAACAAATGAAAGAATATCCAACTATAATTACGATTCTTGAGCTCCCACACAACAACACAACTGCATAACCTGCAACTTGCAACTACTATGGCATACAACTTGGTTGGATAAATGTTTATAAAATTGCGCAATTATTCGATGGAAAATATTAAAAGTGAAATGATTTTTTACAAATTATTTTTTTTATTGAGATACGAAGGCTAAAGGAGAAGGAGGAAGATTTAGAAAATCTTTGTAAAACATATTGCACCTTTTACATACTTAGATAGTGTTGCTACCCATCATAATCCACAAAAAAACCGCCATTTAAATAACCAACGAGAGCTTTCTTAGGCTCACGAAACCAGAAACCAGTATTTCAAATATATTTAGAAGGTCAAGGCCAAAGGTCACTCTGATGACTAGTATAATTACTAGTTTCGTGGGAGTTGCTTTTTTTTAAAATTTAGTGCACCATATAAAATGCGTTGTACGTTGTACTCCTCTACTGTACGTGTATGCCTTGTCAACAACTGTAAAGGTCTAAACGATTATTTGAATGCTATCAATTTTAATATAGCAAAATCCCTATTTAAAAAATCTACTATGGACTGGGGTGTATGTCATACCTTGTTGTATGCTTTAATAACTTATAGCAAATTCCAGAATTAATTTCTTTCAAAAGGGAAACCGGCTTCTACATAAAGCTGTAGAAATAAATCATTGAATGCCCCCGCAGTGAATAATAGTTTAATTACAAGAAATTTCCAATTCAACACTATCATTTAATTTCGATGCAATCTGAGAATCTACACAGTGTAGAGTGATTAGAGATATAGTGACCTAATTACGAGTCGAGATATTACTTGTAATTTAAATGCTGAGTACCGCTGCTACGTTCCCACGCTCATTCTCGCGAGTCAGAAGCATATGAGTAAGCATAAATAACTGAGGCTAAAATGCACATTATGTGCAGCACATGAAGAGATTTTTTGGCAAAACGGGATAAGTCCATCAAAGCAAATTTTACAGGAACAACGAATAATTAATACAAGGTGACAGGTTTATTTTTTGGAACTCAATTTTTTCTACAGATGCTGTACTGCTGTAACTGACGAAGTGTTATTACAAGCAGTTTCCTAAATCTAGACTCACTATAGAATTTTTTAGAAAATTTTCAAATATTTTAATTTGTGAACTTTTTCCGTTTTGTCTCAAAATCAATAACTTAACATGGAGTCAAAAGTCCGGAATATGAAATTTTAATCGTTCTGAGTGAAGCCAAACTTTTTTAACTTACACTTTTTCTTGTGTAAAAGCATTTTTGCATGTGAATTGTCGTCTATAAACAAAGAAAACACTCAAAAGCCTTTAAATCAAAAATGCATGTTTTAGGTGAACGTATCCAATTTTACCAA